>WUAP02136162.1:0-12970 GCA_015163945.2 Stichodactyla helianthus
CGACTATTGGTCGACAGTTCGTCAACAATACGTCAACAGTTCGTCGACAGTTTGTCCACAGGTACCGTCTGTCGCCCCACTATCGGTCGTCCGTTTAACGACCGACAGTCGACCAACTGTTGACTGACGGTCGGGTGACAAACGGTCATTAAACGACCGACAGTCGGGCGACAAACGGTCGTTAAAGGGCCGATAGTCGGTTGATAGTCGGTCAACGGTTGGTCAACAGTCGGTCGTCAGGTGATATGGGGCGCTATTAGTAAGTATTACCCTTACTTGGTTTGTACAAATATCTTTTCGATGAGAAAGATGGCTGTTATTTTCCATAATATACTTTAGGACTCTGCTTCTTATTTCCTTACTTTTTCCCAAAGCACGAGCTAGCTGTTTGACAATCAAGTCGAGCAACATGACAATGGTCTAACACAATAAAATGAACAAACTTTGCACATCGAGATCTCAAGTCATTTATATTGATTCTTTCAGTTTTCTCAAATATATCACAGTCACCAAATATTTTTGCCAAAAGTTTATCTGTTTGGTGTAGAAAGGGATTTATGAACATGACAGAAAAAAATAACACAACTTACATTAGCAAAACCAGCACTTAATGAAACAATACAGATGAACACAATGCAAAGAAGCAGCAAATTCACCTTTAGAGTTTGAATGCTCTTGTTTTGTGTCCTAAATATTTTGATGGCTCATCTTACCAATTAAATTCAATGTCTTTCATGTTGTCTTTCTTATACTTTAGGATCTGTTTGTTGCTTCTAAACTCAACTTTCTGGTAATCAACTTCCAAATTTTGTACATCAGGATTCTGGTACTCACAGTTTCAGTGTAGTATTTGTCAGTACAGTGCATAAAGTAAGCTTGCATGCAGTCCATTATTTGAGATCTGATGTGAACTAGTTTGATCATAGATTGATTTCTTTTTGAGTTCCTGGACCAACCCTTTCCAAACTCACTCAGAGCATGTTTTATGTTGACTTTCGGTGAACAGCCTGTACTCTAGTAGACAGTTTGGGATGAAAAAATATTGGGCCACATGCCCATAAAACACGTGTGGCAAGAATAAATCCTTTCTAATTCATGAACAACAAGCTCTGCTTGAAATATCTCGCTATATGGCCACAAAGTCTTATTGGGTAATATCGTGGTGACCCCTGGGTATTATTGCACAACTTTTCTATTTTCTTACACAGGAAAAAAAAATTGGAGATGACACATTTTTAGACTGGTTTGCCACAAGCAACCCAGTAAATATTGATAATCTATGCATACTTTTCTAAAATATGCATTAAGATTGATGCTTAAATATAGCAGAAAACTTTCAACAGCATTACTGCACATAGACAGAACTCCAACTTTACAAAATCTCTATCATTTTTGAACTGTTTCATTGTACATAAAATTTTTTTAGCTAAAATATTATGGATGATGGTATGAACAAACACAAAGGATGGAATTTTCAAACTGATGCAAAATGGAGATGATATTAATTTTTTTCCATAAAATAATGCATGAAAAGTGCAAAAAAATTCATTTTTCAATTAAATGCAAAATCCATCCCTAGCAGTATGTCAAAGAACCCATTATGAAATCCCACAAAAATTATAGGATTTTTCTATTTAATGTCATCATGATGACATCATCCAGTATGACATCATATGATGACATCATCCAGTATGAACCATCTTGATATAAATTTTATCCCTTCAAAATATCTTTTCCTGTTTTTCAATTTTTGAGCTAATGGTACCAACATCCTATATATCTGTAAGCACACCAGAGGTTTTTTTTTAACACAGGACCAACTGTATCAGCTGATGAGTTTATTGAACTTCAACGTAAAGTTATGGAGAAGGACAGAGTCATTATTGATTTGGAAGGGAAGCTAGACACTCTAAAAGCAAAGAGACAAGAAGATAAACTTAAAATGAAGGACCTAGAAAAAAGCAGAATGCAGCTAGAACAGGTATAAGAAAGGGAAATGGTCTTGGTACTCGTTTCCCTCAGCCCTGCCCAACACAATATTTTGGTGTTTTATAAAACTTCCTGTCACATCCCATTCCTTATGACATAATTATCTTCTAAGATCCAGGGAAGGATCCAGTATGTTTTTGATAGGGTGAATTGACGTTTTTCCAAATATAAAAAATTATTTGATTTCTGGTTTGGTCTAGTCAAAAAAAATTATTTGCTTCAAATGATCTCATTAATTGAATGATAAATTTTAATGAATTATTGGTACATTATTCATAACTTAAATTTTTAATTGACATTGGTTAATTTTATTCCATTCTATTTCAGTATTTTTTTAAAGAAAGTTAAATGCATTTGATTGCAGCATATACTCTGTTTTTATAAGGATTAGAGTGCCAGATTTCTACTGACAGTTTTTCATTCTTTTTAATTGCTTGTCTGGATAGCTAAGTATAGAAAGTCAACAAGCATAAGGGTAGATTGGAAAAGATTAGAATAACCTGCTACAAAAGACTTTTGCCTGTGGCATAGAAAAAAATGTATTCTATCCAGATTTTTACAAAGCAAGAATGGGTTTTGCCACACTTTGGTACCAGATATTGAATTTTCTTATTTCAAGCCTAATTTGTTTCTTTCTGTGAAGTTGCCATGGCAACACATTGAAGGCTATGGCAACATGCAAGCAGCCAATGCTCATTATTATACATATCAATAACTTTTTGTTTGATTTAATGATATGCTAATTTCCTTCAAAAATCTAGTCTGGCATGCAAGACATACAAGTTTGAAATGTTTTTATTTTAAGGATTAAATCATTTTGAATTTCTTTTCCTAGCAAGATCAATTATTTTTTTCCATGTCTTTTCAAAGATCATTTTGTTTTTTGTGTAAACTTATCAAGTAGCATAAATTAGAGAAATGTTATTTGAATTGCGAATTCGAAGTCAAGGACCAATCTCAGCTGTTTCTTTGTAAACAATAAAACAAAACAGAGAGAAAATAGAAATGGCTGGTAAACTCTCATTTCATTTCTCTTAATCTTATTTTTTAATTTCACTTTTTCACTGAGGATACATAAATTTCAGAGAAAAATTTTAGAGGAAATGTATTTTTATAAATTGAATTTTAGGGCTAATAATATAAGTATTATTAGTATCTTAATTTGAGTCCTAGTTTTGTATTATGTTTTGATTTTGAATTGTTAATTTTAGATGATAGAATACAAGAGCAAGTGGCAAGAAGCACAAAGAGACCTCCAAAATCAACTAGCTGCTGCTAAAAAGGTAACCTATGATCAAATATTTCAGTGGCTAGATGAGGGTCTTTATACATTCAAATCTTTAACTGCAGTGATCCAGTATCCAGGACTTTTATAGCTGTAATATTTCTTTATAAGTGTTAACAAGATAGGAAGTTGTAATGCCCAATAAGGGTAATGAGGTAGTTAGAGATTAAAGATAGCATCAACATTAGCTGTAAAAGCTCCAAATAAGAAGCAAATATATAATAAAAAAGAGTTTTTTTAAATTCTAATTTAAAGAAAAAGGAATTCATACATGACAGCTTGTTTTATTTATTTTAAACCCAATAATTACTGAGGTACTGAAATAAGTATCTCAAAAGATAGTGGAAAACCCTTTGATAAAATTGAAATTATAATATAATACCTTCAACATGAAATAACAGTATCTTAGGTTTTACATGATTGTATATTCAAAAATTGGTTTATTCAAATTATTTTATTTATTGTGTTGTCCAATGTGGCTGATAAATTATAATTGTGATATGCATGTAAGAATCAAAATTTAGTAGGGTAGTCATCACTGATAAATACAATCAATCTCGTGTTGCTATTATTTCTATAACAAAGAGTTGACTGACTTTCGGAAAATGGAAAACAGTATCATTAATTTTCCAGATCTTTACTGTGAAAGAAAATAATTCTGCATTTAATTTTAACAATTTATGACCAGTTTAAATTTAATAAATTTGCATATGTTTTTGAATTCTTTGATTTGTCTTTTTTAACCAGATACCAAATACAAGACACAAATTTGTTGTTTTATCCATTATTTACTGTGTCATATTTATGTATTAACATATTTTAAAATGTATTATGTTATAGATACAGAATTTCTCTGCTCAGACCTGTTCTTTTAATAATAATATTTTGGAGGATCAAATTATTAGTTGAAGATTTAGACCAAAACTTATGGAACAATGCAAACTCTTGTATTCTCTGCATAAATTAATCAAAACTTTATTCTCTTTTTTCACAGAATTTTTATTATTATTACTAATAAACTATTACAAACCATTATTATTGATCTTGTTATTATTAATATTATTATCTTTATTTTGTTCTAGACTTTTCATATACATTTTTAGCAACAAACAAAAAGTCCATACAGGGAAATCTCTAAACCATTGCAGTGTGACTTTAATGTCAACATCTACTAAGATTATAATTATTATAGCAATGTGGATTTAGTTATTAACTTGAACTATTACATCTTGGAACAGGAACTCAAAGACGTTGCTCAAAACAAAGAAGACCATTCAGATGAACTCACAGAATTACAAGAAGCTGTGGAAATGGCTACTTTAGATAAGGAAATGGCAGAAGAAAGAGTATGTACAGATGTTAATAAATGTTGTATTGTCACAACCTTGTCCATTGTACAAATGTACATATTTCAATCATGTACAAATTAAGAAATCATTAAATCATGGAACTATTTATTACTATAGAAAATTTATTAATGGTTAAGAGAAGGCCATTTTCATTCAACAAGCTTAGAAAGGATTGATAAAATTGATGGAAATGTGCCACTGTAAAAATTTGAAGATGGGTCTTAACACTGCATTGCTAAAATATTATAGATTGGAACTATAAAAGTACCTTTTCTTTAAGTAACACTACCAAAATAATGTGTCCCACAGCTTGAAAGTCTCCAACAAGAGAATGAACAGTTGAAAGACAGAGTAGAAGAGTTGACTCTTGATCTAGAAATCTTGAAGAATGAGATCAGTGAAGGAGGTATAGTAAACTTTTCCCAGCATTGACAAAATTTTTTAGTATTCCAATGACCCCCCCCCCCCCCTTTGCATTCATGATGTTAAAGGCATTTTTTTTTAAAGCTAAAATCCATGTACAGCCAGCTACAAGGACTACTTATTAATGAACTAAAATATAATATATATGACTAATGAGTATGCATAAGGCTGATGTTGTAGGTTCTGATCCAGGGGGTGGATTGGGTGGCTAGTTATTGGAAGGGTTAAAAATATGACACATGACTTATTAAAGAAAATTTTCAGTTAGGGAATACATGTACCTCATTGCTGCTTTAGGACTAGCCATTACCCCCCCCCCCACCCCCACCCCCCCGCCCCCCATATCCTGAATCCACCACTGTGTTGTCAGTGAAAGCCAGGCTTAAAGTACATGTGTTGTGTGCACTGTACAGGTATGGAAGGAGCAGCTGCCAATGCGCAGGTTAAACAACTAGAACAACAAAACAGCAGACTAAAAGAAGCTATTGTCAGGTGAGATTTTTATTTTAGGATTACTTTTTTTTAAATTATTTATCCAATTATTCAGAATTGAGTAAAATTAAGGTCCCTTGTAGCCTGGTAAGGTTTATATTTTAAAAATAACCCACCACTGGTGACCTCTAAAGAGGCTGGTACTGAAAAACGCCTATGACACTCATGGCCATGTTTGATCTGACAGCTGATGTTTGGGGTGTCAAGTTTCTGATGGGCAGTGTGGTGAAATGGTTAATGCACTACCTTTGTATTTTATCACTTTTGCCAATAAATGTCTAATTATCGTAATATATTTGAATGTATAACATCCTAGGATGAAGGAAATCCAAGTGATTGAGAAGCAGCAAAATCAATCATTACAGAAACAAGTGAAAGATCTTCAAAATGTTAACACTACCCTGCAAGGAGAAAGAGACAAACTGATGGAGGAAGTTCAGGTATGGTACTGAAAGTTATTGCTGCTGCTTTATAAGTACAATGTTACTGATCATGCAGAATTTGTGGTTTGCAGAATTTGGAAAGCTCTCTTGCAGAACTGAAAGAACAGGTGGGTTGAAACAGAGGAAATACTACAATCATGGAAAAAAATTCATTGGAATGATTAGTGTGGTTATCCATTTGTGAATCTTTATCTTCTTACTACTTTGAATTGTAACCTCCCCTTCCCCCCGAATCAATGTTGTTAGATGAGAGCAGTTACTTAGCACATCAGGTATTGCTAGATCATGCTCAAACAAACTCCAAAACAACATTGAATTGGGGGAGAGGGGGAATAATTATAATTTTCTTCCTATAATTTTTTCCGGGATTGTAGGTACAAATACACTGGTGTTTGCCCTTTGGTCTTGGTATTGTTGTTGTTAGATGATGATGACATAGGTTGTTGTTGATGGTGGTATTCTTGTGAGGGTGGTGGTATGTTGGTAATGCTGTTGTTATTTAATAATAATAATAATAATAATATTTATTTACTTCTATAGCGCTATTTCCAAAAACGTTGCCCAATAGCGCTTAACAATACATGAAAAATAGCCTTACAAAATAGATGAGGCATTACAAGAATTATTGATTATTTAACATATATTAATAAAAATTATTCTAAATATCAACGATAATATAAAAATTCTAACCTAAACTATATGATGTACTAAAATTCTAACCTAAACTATATGATGTACTAAAAATTATTCTAAAAAGAAAGGGGGTGGAGGTAGAGGGTACTTGCCACTGTTGCACTTGACAATGGTGGTATTGTTGGTGAATACAGTATTTAGTTGTTGCTGTGATTAATTGTCGAGAAGTTTTAGGATTAAGTTACTTGTTTTAATAATTCTTCTTGGCTGATATCTCAGGTTGATAATGCTCTTGGTGCAGAAGAGATGGTAGAAACACTCACAGATCAAAACCTAGCTCTTGAAGAGGAACTTGCAACCCTGAAAGAGTCTGTGGCAGACCTGGTAAGAATGTTTTAAATCTTTTCTGTTGAAACATGAATAATTTTATGGATTTTATGTTTTTAGGAAGCTTTACGTGATCTGAATGAAGAGCTTGAAGAAACCCATTTACAGGCAGAAAGAGATGCAAGGGAAGAGATTGACATGATAAAGAACAAAGTTGTGGAGGTAATAATTGTGTTTTTATCTATCCATCAGTTCATTACTTCCACCCATCCATCCATCCACCCACCCACCCATCCATCCATCCATCCATCCATCCATCCATCCATCCATCCATCCATCCATCCATCCACCCACCCATCCATCCATCCATCCATCCACCCAACCATCTATCCATCATCTTCCTACACACCCATCCAACCATTGCTCCTTTCCATTCACCCATCTATTCAACCATCCATCCACCCACCTACTAATCCATTCATCTATCTATCCACCCAACAATCTGTTCATCCAAACATCTCTTTTTTTATTCATGCCTTCATGTGTTTGTTTGATAGGCTGAACGGAAATATGAAATGGCTCAAGAATCAATCAGTGATTATCAGCAAACAATTGAAAAGTTCAGAGACCTGGTGACAAAACTGCAGGTAGAGTTGCTTAAACAAGATTCTTATCTTGAGATATAAATTATATCCATGTAAATGTATTATGATCATTGACAACAAATAATATATTATGGTCACAATAGTAGCAAAAGGGAATGAATGATAGAAAATGATGCAACCATCTCACATGATGTCTAAATGTCATGTCAGTTTGTTGTCTAGCTAAAGTGGTAGTTTAGGGTTGACATGGAAGAATATAGAATTTCTCTCCCATTTTCATTTTGTGTATCAAACATCAAAGGAAGGATAAATTTTAGGAGGGAGCATTTGCTCCTTGTACCTCTCTTTGGTAAAGTATTTGCTTCTTTTACCAGGAGAGTAACAGAGAGTTGCAGAATAGGCAGGAGGGAAGCGAGAAGCCAGAAATCAACATTCCACAGCCAGAGATTATGGATTATAAGATTAAAACTGCAGAGATAAAGTCTTTTGCCAAGGTATGTTTTCAACCAAAGCTTCAAAAAGGACTTTTATTAGTAAATTTCATTTGCTTTGAAGTAGTAGATTTGACAAAATTTTCAGTTGGTAAGAGTTTTCAAGTGTTCATTGGTAAGAGTGTCAATCTGCACTGTGTTTTAGACTGTGGACAATGAGATGAGAAAGTTCCAAGTGGAACAAGCAAATGAACACATAAAAATGCTCAACAGTTTTCTTCCTGATGCTTTCCTACGCCGAGGAGGTAAAAAACCATTAGCCCATTTGCTGCTTTTATATTAGTTTGGCTAATACCTGTTATTACAGCTGAGCCTGCAATGAAATAATCTTTTGTTTTAAGAATCATTCAAGTGAGGCTATCGGGTCAATACAATGCATGAAGGCTTATTTGCATCATATCTGCATGTATCTGTAATAACAGCTATTGTGTACTATATACACCATATGGTAAGGTGTTGATAAATTGTTGGTGAGTGGTTGGTAAGGTGTCAGTTGTGTTTGGCAAGTAGTCAGTAAGGTGTATGTAAGTGGTCTGTAATGGGGAAGTTGGTAAATAGTCTGTAAGGTGTTGGTAAGTTGTCTGTAAGGTGTTCGCAAGATGTCAGTTGTGTTTGGCAAATAGCTGGTAAGGTTTTGGTAAGTAGTTGATAAGTGGTTTGCTGACGTGATTGCAACAATTATTTTAATAAAATATTTGATTATTCATGAACGTAAAACTTTCCATTGCAGGGGACAATGACAGCATTCTCTTGCTTCTTCTTATTCCGAGAATGAGTTTTAAGTGTGAGCTTCTCATCTCTCAACTGAAACAGAAGGTTAGACAAATTTACCTTAGTTTGGTATACAATATGCATATATCTGTGCACCAGAATTTGGAGTGATTTTCATTGCTGTTTTTGTTTTTGATAGTATGACATCTTGGAGTGTTTAGAGGATGTGTCACTCATATCTGGTAACAATGGTGACGGTCTCAGCTTTGCTTGTGGTCTGATTTACCTTCTTGTGACTTTACAGGCTGTTGTTGTACACTTTGAGAGGTAAGTTAGAATCTTTGTTTTTTTATGGATTAACCTTTTGTATAAGTGGCAAACACTGCTACGAGTTCAAAGCCATAGTGTAGCTGCACCATACTTTATGGTAACAAGAACTGTACGTTAACACTGAATGATTCACATGAAGAAAATGAAAAGCCAATTCAGTGTTACACCATGTTATGCCATGCACATGTTGTAAGCTGGCACCATATGTTCCCCATGGCTACTCATACAACAATTAATCCCTTGCATTCTACCATAATTCTCTTTTCTTCTTTAGAGCCATACATAAATGTGACACCAGCTTGTTTAATAAACTAGTTGGTATTTACCCTGAACTAGCTGTACACGAGAGAGCACTGGACACTCTGACTGACCTCCTCTGCAAGAACCATGTAAGTGTGCAAAGAAATTACCATAGCAACAATACAATTGTAAGGATTATCTGCTGCTAATGACTTAAGAAGCTACGCTTTCCACAATGTCTCTCATATTCAGCAGTACGTATTGACCAATTCTTAAATACTGTGTAATTTTTTTTACATTTTCATTTCTTTACGATTTCTTGACATTCTGCAGCTTGACGAAAATGTTGGAATGGAACCGCTGGAAAAGGCTATTCACTACTATACAGTGAGTATAGCTCTATGATAGTGTAGGCTGCATAAAATCAGCTTAGTTAGGAAAAAGAATGGTTGGGATTGCGATAAATTAAAAACGTATGGGTATGGCAGCCAAACATTTACTTTAATTAATAATTTTTCTGTTCTTTCAGACAATGGCAGGTTTTCACCTGGCTAATAACCCAGTTTCATGCATGGATTACCTCAGCGATCAGTTGAAGATCCTTAACGTAGGTTGTGATGGGATGACAATCGACATTGAAAGGCTCAAAGGTCTTACTAAGGTAACTAACGCTTTTCATATCGCTAAGGCCTAGTTACCTTCGCGCTCTTTTTTGACTGATTTGTCCACTTTCTAAGCTATAAATACATTTATTTGTCACTGTTTTTCTATTTTAAACAGAATTGTTCTGAAGGCAGCGAGTTTGGCGCCTTGATACAAGACATGGAGTTGAGAAATGTCGAAGTCAGGCAGCTTTGTAAAAAGGTATTAAAACGAGGCTGAAGGGTCAGCGTGGGTTCCTGAATACAGTTGTTAGACTCACTTTGTCCAGTAAGGAATACTTGATTCTCAACTTAATGATTTTTTTTTTGCTTTTTTTTAGATTAAGCGAAGAATACCCCAAGACAACAAGAGTATTCTTTCGTTCCCAGAGAAGGTACTTGCTATTTCACGGATTGACAACTTAACTGTACTTTAGAGGCGTAAATCGCGGAATCTATCCGTGTCATTCAGAATTGATATTGTTTAAAAAATCGTTTTCCAGATTCAGCAAGATTTAGTAGTGTGTGTCAAACAGCAGCAGTTGCTGGTGAGGTTTGGTCAAGACCTTGTTGCTATCGTGTCCCAAAAGGCTGCAGCTCTTCCAGGTATAGAATTCATTCTGCTACTATTTACCTTATGTGAACACCCGTCCGTTCTCCGTCTCTTTGATTGCTCCTCCCTCCCCCCGTCTCTGCCTCCCCCCCTCTCTCCAGTCTGTACATTCCAGCAGTTTTTCATCAATCCACTTCTTTCTGTCCCTTGAACTTATCCCTCTCATCTAATTGTTCTGTTTTTGCTCCCTCCATTACCGGCTGTAGGTTTGATTCATTCTTCTGAATGTCTCTGACCATCTACTCATTGTTTCGTTTGTTCTTAGATAATGAGCACTTACTTACCGGCCAAGTGGAAGAGATGGCCTTGGATGTAACAATGCTTGTGTTTGAAAAAGAAGATGCCACTCCAAAACAAGCATGCAGGTAAACCAATTGTTCATGGTGTCCCGGTGACACACAGGAAGCCCAGCCCAGTTCATTTTACTCGGGTTGTTGCTGTTTATTGATTGACTGGTTAAAATATGTATTCGTATTTAGCGAGACCTTCCACTCAGTCATGTCGTTCTTGGCTGGATTTGCCATAAAGATGCAGGAAGGAGAGTATGATGCCGAGCCAAAAGATCAACCAAAGGTTTGTGTCACTTCTCAAAATCAAGGCCGAACTCAAGCAATGTATCTAGATATGAATATATCTAGGGGGAGGCCTGTCTGTCTGTTTGTCCGCCCGTCTGTACGTCTGTTTCTCCGTCCGTCAATCCGTCCGTGCGTCTGTTTGTGTCCGTTCGTCCATTCTGTCTGTCTGTTCATATGACAGTTGTATTAACTACTACTTTGATTATTTTTTTTGACGTAGGTCGACCCACCATATCTAGAGCGGTCCAGGTCATTCAAGTCAGAGCTCTTCGATACTGCTGGAGTAGAGGAAAAACTCTTACAGAAAGAGACTGATATGCTTGAACTCAAAAAGAGCGTAAAATTGAAGGTGCGTAAAAGTAAAATGTATAGTGTTTCAATATTATCATGCAAAAAACTCACCCCATCCATAACATTGTACCCCTCAATCCACCCTCTCCCCTCCCCTCCCCTCTTCCCCCCTTCCGACCACAAACACCCACATCTAACCACTGATCATGAAATTCCAATTTATTCGGTCTTTTTCACCAGAACGAAGAGCTTAGCCAAGCAAACATCAGAATTGGTCTACTTGAGAAACGACTTGAAAACGCTTCAAAAGAGGTAAGGCAGACACTAGAGAAAAACGTCTGCGCATGCTCTAACCTGTATGCAAATTAGCTAAAAACGTCATCGTACTATTGTAAAAATATGCAAATTTTACTTTCGCACTCGTCTTACAACTGGACTTCAGAAAATGCCAAAACTTAAGGTCAGTTCTTAAAACTTAAGGCTAATTCTTGTATATGTTCTTTATTTATATGATACCTTGGTCCCACAAGAGTATACCAACGACATTTTTAGTATACTAGGAGAAAACGAAACATTTCTTTTCACACTCAGACTCTCTTGAATTCTTGGAAACGTACTCAAATGCACGCATGTGCAGACGTTTTTCTCTAGTGTCGGTAAGGCATACATATTTTTATAGAAGACGAACTGAAATAATCTCCTGCATGTAGATGGATTGACACGGAAAGAGATTTTACTCCATGAGATTACAATCTATTAATTAGTAATTAGTACTGTTTTTGAAGTCAATCTTTATTCCTACATGTAATGTGATGTACCCAATATCGTATCTTCTAAATATACGAAAAAATTTTGTCTATAAAGGCTGACGCTCGAGTTGAGGCTTCAAATCGTAAGATGGAACAAACAGTCCAAGAACTCCGAAAGAAAGAAAAGTAAAGCTTTCATCTTCATTTTCTCTTCCCATTGTTGCATAAAAGTCTTGCAAACTGATTTCTTACTATGTCTATCTTGGTGTCTCTTGTCTCTTTTTGCTACAGAGAATTTGAAGATACCATGGATGAGTTGCAAGGAGATATCGATGCCTTGGAGAAAGAAAAAGCTGAGATGAAGAAACGATTGGATGCTTATTCTAAAAAGACGCTTCTAGCTGACCTTGCGCGACATGCTTCGTCGTCTTCCAGTATTGCAGCTGTGGTAGCAGGTAAAAAATACGACTGATTTCCAATAACTTCCTTCCTTCCTTCCTTCCTTCCTTCCTTCCTTCTCTCTCTCTCTCTCTCTCTTTCTTTCTTTCAGTAGTATAGGGATTGCGGGTTCTGCATCAAAGCCGATGATTTACTGCATTTTACGGAGACCCCCCGAGGGTGTGTTTTTCCAATGAATTACCGTCTAAAGTGGTGGTTGCAGCAATTTGGCAAAATCAATTTTTTATCTGGGTTAAGATATTGAGTATTAGTATAGCGGAATTTGACCACAACCCCCATTTCGGCTACCTACAGGGAATGTATGGGCGAAACCAGGGTATTTTT
>WUAP02136173.1:0-12968 GCA_015163945.2 Stichodactyla helianthus
ATCTTGTACATCATCACTCACATTACCTTACCAACCAATAATTTGATTTCTTTAACTTTGTATATGTGTTACAGCAACCCCCTTATATTTTCTTTTCTGACAGAATCTGACAGACAATTCAATAAGTATTGGTAAGTTTGAACTATCAGGATATTATTATTCACTTCCTTTTCAATTCCTGCCAGTGGAGTCTCTTGATCTGGGCCAATTCAAACTGCACAAGAAAGGGAAATATGCAGGGCATTGGATCAGCATTCCCTGGGGGTGAAAACATTTTCCCATTTTTATGTCCAGGTTTGGGGGAAAGAGGTGGGAACTTATGCCGACTGTTGCATTATCCTTCCATCTTTCTTATCCCAGCTAAGGCACAAGTTTCTGTTTACTTGCCGTATTTGCTGAGAGATGTGATCGGTAATGAAAAGAATGACTATCGTCTGAGGATTGAGGTAAGCTTGTTTTTTGTTGTGGGTAGTGGTGTGAAGGCCTAGCAAGGCAATATTTTTGGGGGGTGGGGGAGGGGGGCAGCTGGGCAAAAACACAAACAACAAACAAACAAACAAACAAAGAGCAAATAAGCTAGACAAGAGATGTGAGCATTTTCCATTCGGTCTCAAAGTATTTTGTAAGATGGAAAATATTGGGGAATACAGGGCCTTAGGAAACTCCTTGAAAAACATAAAAAGTCCTTGACAAGTCCTTGAATTTTTTTTAGTAAAACCTGGGGGAGGGGAGGAGACTCCCCAAGCCACTACGGCTTTGTACTGTTCTTGTCAGTGGCTGCGGTGGCAGAGGTGGTGGTGGTGGTTTCGTTCACTTGTTACTTTCAGTAATCTTTATCTTATTCTATACATTTTTATTCCTTCAGGGAACCAAACTAATTAACAATCTATTGGAACAGAATTCACTTGAGTTGCGCACACAAATTGAAAAACTAAAAAATCAAAGTACCATGTAAGTAAGATAACTTTCCAATATAGTCTTCCAACAAAATATTTCGTTTGTCCCTATATAATCTTCATTTCAAAGCCATAACGTAACAGTGAAAGAATTGAGCTGGACGAGTAAAGGCTCCATTACACTGCAATTTTCTCAGTAACTTGTCTATATCGCCACTGCGAGACAGGTTGCTGGAGCTTTCCATAATGTAACCGGGAGTTGTCGCTCAATTTTGTTGTTGTGCGCATCATTGCTTAAGTAGAACTCAGTTCTGCTTTTCCCAACGGATTACAGCAACTTGCAAACGTCACAGTCTATCATTCCTCCACGACATTTTTCGCAATTTTAACGCGCATTTTTCAAGAGCGCATGCGCACGTTTTCGTATTCAATATCCCTTTACGAAAAAT
This sequence comes from Stichodactyla helianthus, assembly GCA_015163945.2. NCBI lineage: Eukaryota > Metazoa > Cnidaria > Anthozoa > Actiniaria > Stichodactylidae > Stichodactyla > Stichodactyla helianthus. Next base: position 1,346 of record WUAP02136173.1, read on the forward strand.
TGTTGTAAGTTGCTGAAATCGTGTTGCAGTGTATCACCTTACTTCGGCATTTTGGAATCAGTTCGAGACAAGTTGCTGATAAAATTGCACAGTGTAACGGGACCTTTACCCTCGAGCACAGGCTAACACTGAGCGAAAGCGAACTTGAAATGGGAGTATTTTTTGTAGCTCAGTATTCCCCTGTTATAGAACAAGTGTCGCTTACTCAAATACGCAATAACCAAAGTAGCTAACACTGACTATGTTATTGATGAATTTATTATCGTTCCAGTTGTGATGATGTCGGTACCCTTATCCGTAATGCTGCAGGTATGATTTCTGATTCACTGATTGAAGCACCAGGATTTTCCTAGTTTCTTTTTTCTCACTAGCCCGCGTAGCGGCCCTCCTTTCTTTCGCTACCCCTGGAGTGCCGCTACGCAGGCTGTGTTCTAACCAATGTTGTTAACACTTTGAAAAAAATTATCAATTGATTGGTTTCTTTACAACAGATTTTGAGCTTCAAGCCCAGATACTTGAGATGCTGTTTAGGCTCGTTCCTGTATCAGAAAGGACTGAAAGCGCTAGTTCTTGGTTCGCAAATGAAGAGCTTCAAAACCTTTTCCTAGGTATTGAGGACAAAATATTTGAACCTGTAAGTCTCTGTATTCAATATAATTTTTCCCATTTACTTTATATCAGTTTCAGCCCGCTATGCATAGTTACATTTTTTTCTTTACCTGTAGGGATGCAGAAAATTTTTAAACAAGTTAAATGAAAACAAGAAAGGGTATGAAGTTTTGAAAGTGATTCTCATTATTTTTCTTCTTTAAAAGTACTGTATTAAGGGAAGCATGGTTGGTGTGCGCTGTTAATGCACTGCCTCTCACTGCTGTGGTCGCAGGTTTAATCTCTGCCGGACCTGCTATCTCTCCTGTGCTTCAAGGGTTTTTCTCGAGGCTTCCCGAATTTTCCTCCTTCCGTAAAATCAACTTCCAGATTCCTATTCGATCCACTCCGTTACGCCCCAATTTGAAATAGCCTATCTACTAAACGATCCCAATATTTTCCATTTGTAGTGTGTTTTCCATACCCTGTCAAATGGTATTCTTTGGATCTCATCAAGTAAGCTCGCATTCTAGTTTCTAACTTAGAAATGTATCAAATGGTACAGGGATCGTTGTCCGCAAATGGGATTCTCGACGAATATTGAGTATTCCAAGGACAATAGCTAACAAAATGTATTTGTTGCTTTCACAAGTGCTTAGTGGTACACAGCCCATTCAATTCCTCCACTGAAACCTTTCCCCATCTTTCAGTCGGGAAAACCCTTAAGTTTACGATATAAGGAATCGTCCGTCATCGTCGTCGTCGCCATCATCATCATCTTTTGGGGGGGGGGGGATTTTTGTGGCACCATAAAGATGATCATTGTGATCCCCCGACCCCTATAAATGTTATATTTTTGTATTTTGATTGATGTCTGATGGTCATTTGACTTTCCATGATGCAGATCCCTCTTGCTAAAGACGTTGGTTCTGGTAACTACTGGCTCGACTTCAACTATGGTAGCAAGACGCTGAAATTCTTTTTGGAAGAGAAAGAAGAGGCTACTTCTGAAAACGAGGTTTGCAGGTGTTATAATCCACTTCAAAGCTAAATTTCTATTTCAAATAATTTTTCTCGTAATGTAACAGTTTTCTACACTGGATGCCTAAACGGCTTGCGCCATGTTATGATAATGCATATCCTTTGCATTCTTCTGTGCTTTCATATATAGGTTGAGGATATCTGGTGGCGCACAGTTGTTATTGAGCTTGATAACGTTGCTGACTGCAATCTGTTTGGCAAGTATTAGAAGCTAACGGTATCATTCGTCTTAGAATGATGAACACATATTTCGGCCAATTTCCCTGGTCCGTTGATCTGCGTTGTACAAATATTTCATGAGAACAGTGGGAAATTACTACGGGAGTCCATCTAGATCTGATATCGTGGTCCAGTTTGCTAGCCGAGCTAGATATAGTTAAGATATTTCATGTACTTTACGAAAGTATTTGGGCGAACCCCTTAGCAATCAATAACTAAGCCGCAAACACAAGTGGAGATGGATACCATGAAGATTTGGAAATTTTTCATTACCAATTCATTTGTAGAGCAAAAAGATGGTACAGTGTTAAAGATCACGTTAAAGGAGGATGTCACAAGTCTCATCCCTTCTTGGTCGCCAAGTGATGTCCATACTGTCCAAATTAAACTTGGATCTAAATGTATCCTCTTACAGCCTTCATATCATTTAAATCATCGCCAGGTAACATGCACTATTTGATTTGCCTTCGATATGTGTGGATGGAAGTGGCGCGCGGAGATCAGTGAGTACCAGAAGTCAAGTCAAATCCCCCCTTTTTTTTCTCAAATACTTCTTTCTGGAGGATTCATTGCATTTTGTTCAGTATTGAAAGAATGATGTATAAACACACCTGCATCGTAGCCCATTTGGGTCCTCCCACTTAATTTTTGTACCCCCCCCCCCCCCAGAACATTAAATAGACCAAATCTATTTGGGCATAATGCTTACCCCACATACAATATTTTCATACCAGTCATGTAGCCTAGTGGTAGAGTATCCGCCTCATGACTGGGAGGTCGCGGGTTCGAGCCCCGGCTGCGTCATACCAAAGACGTTAAAAATGGAACATACTGCCTGCCGGCTTGGTACTCAGCATAAATGGTATGGAGTATGGAAGTTAAACACACGGAGCCACCAGCGGACCAGCCACCAGCGGACCAGCCCCCTGCTGTGGCTTTCACTACCTATGTAGCCGTGTGGCCTAGGGCTATGGAAACGGAGATAGGCGCCGCCCTATACGTCACTCGGCGTGGGTAGGACTTTAACTAACTAACTTAACATACAATATTTTCAGACCACGTGTCAATCCCAAGAGAATGACACGTGGTCTGAAATGGGAAAACAAATACCCCTTAATGGATCTGGTCAATTTTTCATCTTCTCACTCAAGCGTACATACAATACAAGCTTGCTTCACTCTCGATTTTTAACCACTCGAACAAAGTGAACGCATATGGCGCAGGTCATCTCAAATTGGCGCAAGTTGTTAATTATCAGATCATGTGGAAAAGGAATAACTTTTTTAAAATCATAATTTCAAGGTAGTATAAGCAATTCCTTAATAAGTGTTCAGGTAATCGTAATGCTTTGAGAGAAGTATTGGAAAGTTTCTCGTGGATTTGCCCAGATCATCACTCTTCGTCACCTAAAGCATCTGTTGCAATCTTTTCGGTGCATCTGGCCGATCGACATAACGGACAAATGGAGATCGTACCGACCATAGATTCAAAGGTAATGAGAGTTACTCTCTGCATTCCTAGGGTAATAAATGGTAGCGAACCGCGCGCGCTGATGGGTTAATTCCCAGAGACGATACGGATTTGGGTCTTATGGACCGCCTGCTCTAGCTAACCAGAAAGAAATTATTTTGTGTTTGAATTCTTTAATTGGAAAAAATATACACCGTTATTTACCGGTTTCAGTCGGTCCGGCGCACTAGAGAAAAACTTTTCCTCCGGGTCGTACATTCAAAACCTTACACTTTGTAAGTAACCAATTTTTGTATCTGACATGTATAACTGTATTGGAATAATACCCCCAAATCTTCCGATTCTATGAAATTCATATCTGCATCCGTTCTTTCATTGTTAATTTCAACCATTCTTCTATTTATTCTCATTCTCTCATTCAGTCTCTATAGAGTAGCCCATTCTGAAGATCAGAAAAATTTCACTATTGTACCGAGAAATATTCTATTGTTTGGCCGGTGTGAAACCTCTTTTCTCCTCCGGCTTTTTTTTTTTTTTTTTTTTTTTTTAACGAGTAGTCACGCATCTTTCGATCATAAACAATATACACTCACTTTTGTTTGTTGCAGCCTCCAGAAGCTTTGATGGAAGAAGATATCGATGATAAAGATCTCATCAACAGTGACATTACGGCTTCTTTGGAAGAAAGAGGAACGAAAGAGACTAAAGAACTCTTGCCTTCGTCCAACGCTCAAGACAACAAGCCACTGCAGGGTCTACAAAAAACAAAAAGCACTTCGACAAGTCAGGACCATTTACAAGACACTGACAGTCTGGACTCTAATTCAAAGGTCCGAATTAACTGATCTAGCTGAATCTAAAGTACCAATATGCAACAGCAATATTGGAATGAATTATATGAATGAGGGGTAAACATTGTTCTGTATAATACGTTTGCAATGGCCACTCCGGCTGCGGCGATTGTTAAACAGAAACTGGTTTTTTTTTCTTTCTTTTTTTTTTTTCTTTGTCGGTGTCTTGGATTATGTCGGCAAAAGGTTATTGAACCTGGTGCTCCCTAGCAACATAAGTATAACAGCAACATACGCAGACTCCTATTAGCAACACTTGTCTTTTATCACACCTGTTTCGAGGAAAGCTGAACTGAGTCTGCGTATGTTGCTTATACTTACATCGCTAGTGAAAACCAAAAGCAGTTGAAAAAGTACGTAACAAACGTACCGTACCGTGTCCGTGCCAAAGCATTTCGATTGGGTGTCCGCGATATCGTGCGTTGTGATTAGTTTAGCGGATGTTGTTAATTCCGTGTCGGCTTCCGTGCGCCATGACGTTTCAGAGTCGGAATCTATTCTATAATGCAATAATGGAAAGTGCTCGTTTGTCTTATAATTCGTCGATCATATTAAAAGGTCTTGCGCAGGTCTTTCAGGACTGATACAAAACATGGTCTAAGTACGCAAAACAATGGTTGCCCACTTGTTAAATCTAATTCTGCGCGTTAGTACCTAGTAAATGATAACGAAAATTAATACTGTATTTATTATTAAACAGGAAAATTCTCAAGAACTCAAAGCCGGTCATTCCTATCGTGATGTCGACGAAAATATCAGCCAAATGAATTTAAGGTCCTCAAATAGCAAAGCCGCTGAAGGCCTCGTAGAACATACGCCATCTTCAGCGGATGAAGACGCGGTGAAAACGACGGAGCCAATAAAAGATGTGAGAAACGATGTCAATCAACTTAGCGGTTCTGACCATCTAAATAAGACACAAGGGGTTACTGAAGACAAATCCAACAAAGATGTTGTTGGCAAACAGGGTGATATGCAAAAGAAAAGAGGTCATAGCAAAAACAAGGAAATTAGTACTTCTCCTAGAAAGAAAACTCGTTCGCGTGATGACACAGAGAGTGGTACAGAATCGTCTTCATCAAGACGTTCTTTGAGGCGGAGTCCACGTGGTCACGGGACCAACAAGAAGATTAAGTCACCTCTTCCTGTAGAGATTATCAAGGTAATTTTTATTCAGCAATCCTACCAATCCATTTATTTGATGGTGCAATGTGATCGGATAGTTCCGGTTAGCTACAGAGTCACTTTTTCACTGGGTTGAAAGCTACATATGCGTAATAAATGCAACAGATGTCAACGGAGGAAATTCTTTGATTTGATTTCAAACTTAACCTTAGTTTGTTGCTTACAGGGTGATCATAAGCGAAGGACCTCATCGAGTTCTGGGAAAAGTTCCGCAGAGAGCGAAAACGAAGGAAATTCCCCTGCAAAAAATGTATCTGCACCACCTAAGAAGACTTACCCTAAAGCGTTCAACGTTGACAAAAGAATGCAAGCAAAGAAGAATAATATATCAAGTAACGCGCAGGAAATCAAAAAGAAAGTATTCGGTCAGGGAGGGTTGTCGTTTGGCCAGGTAAAGCAAAGTCACTCTGTTCCTCACAATGTACGGTACTGACTTACAGCACGTACACGGTACATATACGATATGTAGTAACACTGAAATGGCTTCCCATTGTTTGCGTAATAATCATCGAATCACAACGCGTTGTTGCGATTACAGTGTATACCTATACTGTACAGCTAAGTCACACGTTTAGCCAGAGTTAAAAATTCAGATCCTTTATGATGTACAACAACACTGAAATGGCTTTTTATTGTGTACATCATCCAATCACAATTAGTAGTTACGGTTACGGTAGAGTGCGGAACTACAACATTGCGGCTACAAATATGCCGTGGCGTTTTCCCACTTATGCAAAATCCACCCTATTACTACTCATTAAATGTAAAGTAAAGCAAAGTGACTTATTTAATTGCGTCGATAGTTCCTTCAGATACGGAGACTGGTATCAATGGAAGCCGAGGGTGCGCACTTTACCCGCCTCTCTCCATCAGTGCTCCGTTTCACGTAAGAGATGAATACCGAGAACGGAGGCAATAAGCCATATAAAGCATTTGAAGCTAAGGCTAGACGAATTAGAGAGAAGTCGAAACAAGTGCATGGAGTCACTGAGAATCGAACTACGCACCTCTCGCTTAGCAGGCAGCGCACTAGCCAACTATGCCACACTTGCTCCTATAAATGTTTTTTGACTGTTTTATTATTAGAAAACAACTCTTCATATAATGGCACCAGCACGTCGTGCAGATTATTTCAAGGAAAAGAAGTCTCCTCCTTCGAAGGACAAACCCTCCAGAAGACAACACTCCCAAACTAAGAGAACAAAAACAAAAGAAGCTGATGTTAATGGTGATAGCTCTGAACGTACAGGCGTAGAAGACAATAAGAAAGAAATGGTTCAGGACTCCATGCCTCTTGATGACAGTCCTGAGGTGATCACTAACACCCTACTAAAGAACCCGTTACACTGCAATTATATAGGAGCGACAGCAAGTTGTCTCGCAACGGCAAGGCGGTCCGTATGAAAATGGAACGATTTGATTGGTTGCTGAGAGGTCCGGACCCCTCCGTAAAAGATACCGACTGTTTTCGACAATTTTGTTTGCCATGCCTATAATAAACTATTTATTTTGTTCGGTCCGGATGGGGAAACTTTTCTTGTTTTTTTTACGCGTCTACCTGCTCGGTCCATACAAACACGAAAAAACGAACTCGACCAATATCCCCCCATCCGGACCTCACGCTTGGTCAATAGCCCCTATGTATTCTATCTGCGATTCATATGCTCTTTATCCTGTTAGTCCCTGCTGAAGACCATTGTGTTCTGACTCCCTTAGGCTACTCCTGTTCGTCGAAGATCAGGTGTACCAAGAGCCACAGAAAAAGCAGTGGCAGACGATCGCCTTACCCGGTCAGAACCATCCAAAAGAACAAAACAGAGAGTCCAGTTTGAAAACTCTGTTCCTACGCGTATAGGTACTATTCTGCGCAAAGGAGGACGAAAAGAGAGAGATTCATTGCTTGACGAGAGTAAAAGATCTGGCTGGGGCTCTACATCAACTTCTTCTACTTCAGAAACTGATTGGCCAGGACCAGACGTGGTAAGATCTTTACTTTGTAGAACCGTGCAAGCCGTAATAGATCAAACATAGGAAGGAGTATTTCATCCATCATCCTGACGCCAACAAGTGGGTTTTAAAAAGCGAGGCGCAGCCGAGTTGTTTTTAACTGACTTCAAGGTGTTTGTATAGAGGATGAAACACTCTTTCAAGTGTTTGATCTAGTTTCTCAGACCCCCTTAAATAATTATAGTAGAAATTCAAAACGGAAATTGGCCAAATTTTATGCTAATTAAGATCACATATCCGAACCACCGTCACGGTAGTGATTTACTTTGTTTTCTCCTGATTAATTATTCATGAGTTTGAGAAGTTCCAGATAAAAGATGGAGCAATTCGAGTGGATCTCTGAGTGGTCGGAATCCTGCAGTCCGGACCGGCACTGTGGACCACTTTATAAAATGTTTTTAATTTTGAGCTTTACTTTTGCCATTAAAATTTTTTTATTGACCGAGCTTCGCGTCGGTCCAGATAGGGGATGTTGGTTTCGTTCTTTTTTGGCATTATTATTATTATGATTTATGATTTATATAGCGTCTTTTCTATATGGATATAATCAAAGGCGCTTTACAATGATTAATGTGAATTCAGATTGCTTACGCAATTTACAATCATTAGACTGCGTTAGAATACGAGACAAGACTGCTGAACCGGGAGACAATCCCCTACTCTTATGCGCGAATAGTTCAACAGGTTCGTTAATGTCCCTCACATACAGGTTAAGGAAGGGATGGGAGACAGGGCCTACGGTTTAAAGTCCTTATCCAAGAAGACCTGAAGGTCTAACTATTTCCAGATGTAATTACAAAGGCAGCACCTTCTCCTCAGTTATTTTAAGACCCTAGAGTGTTGGTCCGGCCGGGGCTTGAACCCATGACCTCCCGCACGAGAGACCGATGCAAAATGCCTGTTTGTCTCGTGTATTTTCGCCAGGAACCTGGTCCAAAGGCTAAGCACAGTTTGGTTCCATGTAAATCTGTCAGGGAAACGAGATACAAAGGAGGCTCTGCAGCTCAACAAAGTAGAACGAAAAGAGCTTCAGTCAGTCCTGGACTGAGTGCTATATCAGAAGAGAAATCACCACTTGACATACAGCAGGGTAGGTTAATTGTTTGCAGTATGAAGACCTAAACTAAATAAACCTGATTTCAAGTTCTGATAAAAACGATTCGTTTATTTTGTTTTGTTTTGTTTTGTAGTAATAATTTGATTCTTCTGTCCTCACAGATGAACCAAGAGATTATCAGTTGCCGTCTGAACAAACTCATGATAAACTACCCAAATCATCTGGTACCAAGGTAATTTCACATGCAATTGTGGTCAAATTATTTTTCCCAGTTTTTATCACTGCATTTAAAGCCAGTGAGTTTTCAAATTCTTTCACGTCGGCAGAAGGGCGAAAAAGGGTTCGAAGGTTTAGAAGATGAAGAAAAGAGATTAGAATCTGGGAATTCATCAGAGGACATGATTCTGTGCGAATCAACATCAAACAGAAAGACAAGGGGTGAGGCAAAAATCTCTGACAAGTCCAAGGTGTCAACAAGTAAGGCAAGCAAGACGAAGGAAAGCAAAAACCAATTTAGCACCGGAGGTTCATCACACAAAACGAAGGACAAACAAGATGTGAGCAACTTTGAAGAAGAGTTTGATTTCGATTTACCAGATCTGACAGTACTAGCGCCGGAAGAACCTTTGGTAGATGAAGTAGAGCCTGCCCGGGAAAATGTCGCGTTGCCAAGCAACCCGATTTCTTCTAAGGGTAACCATGACGACGAGCCACGCAACAAATCAGCTGCTAAAGCGGAGATATCACTGGATGATGATGATGAGAAAGGAAGTTACGTAGGGTATGCGGCTTCACAGGAACTATCACGTGATAAGGACGATGAATCACGTGGTCGTCAAGGAGAGGGGGAAAGTCGAGAAGAGGGGCTTTATCAGGAGAAGATAAACGAGGAAAAGATACTGAATGAAAGAAGAGATACCAGATATTTAAAAACCACATCACAAAAGGATGATAAGCGAAAAACGCGCCAAAAATCGTCTAAAAGAGGCTTTTCTGGGGACGAACTTGACGAGGATAGTTATCTTCGTATCGAGAATACGTCACCCAAACGTAGAAAGACATACAGTACGAAGCAAAGACAGCTGTATTCAAAAACAATTGAAGAGAACTGGACAAAAGGTATGTGGTTCATGATTAGAATAACTATAGATCAATTTAGGAGTTTGGAAAAAACTCAGTGGACCCAGAAACACGTCACAACAGCTCTAATTTTAGGTTTCTTGCAGCATCCTGATTTTGGGCACTTCAATACACTTTTACCTTGAGACCTGTTCGTGCTTTGATTATTGTTTTCATATTAAAGAATCCTAGTCATCCACATTGCATAGCCAATCCTCAGTCAATCTGCTATTTTCTCTGCCAGGCAAAATGGCGGCTCTGAAGGTAAAGCTGTTAGAATCCATTTCCATCGATTCTGTTTTTCATGCTGGGGCATCTACACCCATCAGAATATATTCATACATTGTCAGTTCATCTTTTAACGCAGATATTTTAAAGTTTAGCAGCAAATCTAAGGTATGTAAACAATAATATAGGCGCACAATGCATTGTGGATTACTGGGATTCTTTAAGAATTCCGAATTAATAAGGACAGTCGATTATCCTTATACATATAATATATGTTGTTTGTTTCTTTTTTAAGATAAGGACCTTGGAAACAAGAAGAGAAGTGTTAACCTCCCCAACAGGGGATGGCAGTCATATCCTTCAAAACAAGACGGATCTAGAACTACAGCGCGCAAAGAATCGTCTAAAGAATCCGATAAGAGCGGTGAGGCCTTCCATGATCTCCAGTCAGGATACGAGAGTGAGGATCACGATTCTGATCATGATAATGAACCACATGACCGTGTCCAAGCCCACAAAGACACTGGCGCAGACAAGAGAAAAGAGACAAGAAATGCACGGGATCGCAAAGGAAGAGGAGAGCGGCCACAGGAACAAGAGCAATCCAGGTCACTTCACTCTTCCTCGAGTAGTAGATTAGAAAAGAACCAAGGTGACCTAGATGATGAGGGAGAAGAAAGCAGTGAAGTTTTAAAACTACGACGATTTTGTCAGGTATGTGCTTATTATCTTTATCAAACAAATATTTTTCATGAAACCTATCACTCTGACTAACGTTCTGAGTCTGAGAATCGTAGAACAGTTTTCGCATGAATGAGAAAAACTTGCCGTATCATGACCGTGATGGTTTCGTGTCACAGCATTTTCATTGGACGAACAGTCCCGGAAGCTGATGATTACATTTCCGTTACTTCATGAATGGTTGCAGATTTCAAATGACTGTGAAAAGCTTGCGACACGAACACGGTCAAGGCACGGCAAGGCACGGCAAAATTCTAGAAAACATTACGGTCACGGCAAGGCACACTTACGGCACCGATCGTGCGCCGAGATTTTCACAGTCACATCAAATCTTCTTTAATCGTCAGCGTTCAATTTCACTTTCAATTTAGGATATCACAGCGTCTAAATCTTCAACACCCTCGGAGTTTCCATTAAGAAAGCGGCGGGAACAAGAGACTGAAGATGGAAGGGCAATAAAAAGGTCAAAAGCAACTAAGGTAAGAACCTTTAATATATTTGATGGCTTTGAAATGGCACAGACAGAAGATAGAATAACTAAAATCTCGTTTGATTGAAATTATGAATAATAACAATCAACAAGGTACAATCCAAGTTTGATGGGCAGGTATCTGATCAGTCTGGGAAAAGCTCTCCAAAACGATCTAAACATCAAGACGAAAATGTGAACAATGTTATGGATCATAGTGGTGTGTCACGATCAAGACATAATACGGTAAGGCCTTTTTTGTTCTGTAATCAAGACTGTCTTTCGTTGCTTTTCTTCCTTCTCTCCTTGTTTTCATCGCTTGCCTGCTGCCCTCCATCTATACCACTTTCCTTCCTCTCTTCTTCCTTTCCCTTTCCCTTCCCTTTCCTTCACTTCCTTCTTCCCTGGTTCTTGCCTTTGCTCCTTTTTCCTTTTCTTTTTCGTTCGTTTATTTTCCTTCTCTGTCTGGTTTTGCAGAAAGAAAGTTTGGGATCACGTCAAGTAAAAGAGTCAACCAAATATAAAACACCCAGTACAAAGCAAAACATGAACGATTCAGGTACAAACCGATGTATCCAAAGTGCAGAGAAGACAAAACCAGGGAATATCATTTTAAGACTGTTCTAATATAGATATAAATATAATATA
>WUAP02136184.1:0-12965 GCA_015163945.2 Stichodactyla helianthus
AATAAAATCTTTTTTATGTTACTGGCAAACATACTTCAAGAAATTAACCCATCTAAGTGAAGTCGGGCGACTTGACTCTGATTCCGGGCGAATTGACTCCGATTCCGGGCGAGTTGACTCCGGGCGAGTTGACCGGATTCCGTTTGAATTGATGGTGTGTCCAATGGCTAGGAGGCGTTTGCCTACTTGTTAATGTGAATAAATAAAGAATAGATACCTAATCAAGATAAAAAAATGAAACTCTTAACACATGTTAAGAGTTTCATTTTTTAAATCTTGATTAGGTATCTATTCTTTACTTATTCAGTAACAAGATCAGATACATCATGTTCACTAAGAACGTACAAGGTGACATCTATATCATTGCTTTTCTAGACTGCTTAAGGTCCCTAATAAGTACATACAGTATTTCTTACTTGCACTCAAGGTAATTGGGGCAGATTTACTTTGAGGTGAAGTAGCTTTATTGTCAAGTGTTATTTCCATTCCCTGAAAATTAGGCCCTGATAATAAAACAAAAAAACATCATTAGCTTTGAGTTGCTTATTATTCCTACTTAAAATGGTCAGTGAAACACGACACTATTACAGTACGACACCCAAAAGTATGACTAGCAACAACATATTTGCACACATAACACTTTTTTTTTAAAAACAAGCTTTTACACATCTACTGTAATTTCACAAAACCAGACAGCTTCCCATTGAAATGTGTTGATTTAATGCACAAAAGCCTGTGCATAAAAGTATGTGAATACATTAAAAGTGGTCATACTTTTGTGTGTCACACTGTAAATACATATTGTCTTCTACAACCTACATTTAAACTCACAAAATATATGTTGTCAATGAGCTTTGGACAGTAGGTGCTTGGACATTGGGAGGGGAACTTGGAACAACAATGGAAACCCTGATTTAAAGACCTAATTGTCTCTTTAATACAGTAGAAAGTATACTAATAATAATAATAATATTTATTTACTTCTATAGCGCTATTTCCAAAAACGTTGCCCAATAACGCTTTACAATACATACTCTGGCAAACTCTATTGCAGATCCTTTTAGATGTACATCACCCTATTATCATCATTTTTTCCCCACATGGCATGCGATTAGCCTTGGGGTGTGCCATAATTGGAAAATGATGTTCCAATAGGCAGTTGAAGTTCTTTTTGTCAATCACTGTTCTGTACCAACTTCCTAATTCAAACCCCTTAAAGGTACAGCCAGCACCTCTTCACTTATTGCACAGGAGGTCCCCCCCCTTCAAAAAGTCAAATACTTGCCCTTGCTTTTGATAGTTCGTTTACTGCTCTGTGAAGTTACAGACCTTGATTTCTGTTCATCTATAGAAAATAACATAAAAATCACAATTATAATCAAAAATCCTAACAATTTCTGGTCTGCAATAACACTGAAATAACTTTTCATTGTTTGTGTGATTAGTAACAATGGGTAGAACTTAATACACTTAGGCTATGAATTTCCCTAACATTTTATGACATCTGATCTACTGTAAGGCCAATTCACGGTTAGAAAGGTGTACAGTGTATGTTGAACAGTTTACTATCTCCTTAAGTACTGTATTTCTAACCTAACAGCCTCTGTTTAATTCTGCCTGAAGTATTTGCTCTCTGCATATCTTGTCTCCTTCTTCTGCTGAAAGGCTTATTATCTACACATTTTTCATTACCCCCAAAAAAATACAAAATACTAAGGATGTCACTGAAGTTGGTTTCTACAACAGAAAAACATGCCACAACCACACTCCTAAACATCTGCAACTGCCCACAAACTATAACTTTTAGTCAGCATTCCTTTCACAAGATGGTGAATACAAGATATGAATTTAAAAAGTCGAGTACCAAAAAGATAAATGGACCAAATTCTTTAAGAAGAAACTAACATGAGCTGTTTCAGGATCACTAAGTTGGTGAGTCTTGTACAACAAAAGTGCAGGTTTCATCCTTCTCAAACTCTAAAATTGAATATCTAGTAAGCTCTAAACTTTCATTTTCCACTGTAGTTCCCTTAACACATTTTTTAATTAGTAAAAGGATACTGCAGCATGTGCAAAAAGGAATGTAGGCTAAAATGTTGAAGTTTGTGGGCATAGTTACAGAAGTTTCAATGCGTGACCGTGACACATTTTTCAGTCAGGAAAGCCCACTTTGGTGACATCCTCTTAGTAAAATATCTACCATTTTTTATTTGTATTTCTAACTCAAAAGGACAAACTAGTCAATGGCAACTTTTTCCTAGACCAATAAGACCCATTGGTTTGGATCTGTTTCTCTTTTGAAACCATTGGCCCATTCTATTTAGTATTACTTCTTTGTTTTACAATCAAGATATTCTTGCAATGGGGAGACTGCACTGTTGTCTACCCTGGCAACTCTTGGCATGAAGTCTCCAGCAATGTTGCAGAAGTTCTAATTTTGCAGGTTTAATTTTAGGGGTGGACACACGATTTCCCCATTGCAACCAATGTTACCAGAGCTTTCAATAATATTTGTAGTAGGCGGTTAGTCCTAAAAAGTAAGGGTCTGAACCCACTGGTGTTTGTATATAACTTTATTTGGCAATTAATTAATTTTTTGTCAAAATAGCCAGCAGTTTAAGGTGAAGTATCCGGTGATAAATCACCAGTAGCTGCCTTTTATTGAAAGCTCTGTTACAGGCAACATTGCATTGTGTCTGAGCCTTAAGCAAATTTACTGGTATCAGTCTGGTATCTTCATGTCACTGACAATAGATTAGTTTCCAATGGATAAGCACAAAGCTGATACATTTATTTCTAATACCTTTTCTAATATTTTTTCTTTACATTGTGGGCTCCCTGTGGCCATGTGTTGCAAACAGAGATTCAAGTTAGAGCATGCACATGGTAAGGATTGTAATGCATTTTAAATAAAACTTATTTATGTTGAATAAAGTACTAATTATACTCCCAGCAGGTTTACAAGTTCCAAGGAAGTTGAATTATGAGCCAAACCACAGAACCCATGAAGCATGACTACAGCAGTACAGGCAACAGATTAGCAGTACATCAGTGCTTCCCAATAGCAGAAAAAAAAGCAGATAATACAGAATGGGAGCCCTGAAATAACACTGCAAATCCCAACATTGCAATTGGAGAAACATGATTTCTTTCTGATAAGGATCAATGCAAAGTGTGGAAGATCTTGGACAATCCCTCGACATCTTCAACAGCAACAGCTTTATCACGCACTGTAACACTACATTCTATAAGAAAACAGCTGTACTGCGAATAGAGACACCTATGACTAGTAAATAATTAAATACCTGTAGAAATACGTCGGGTTATATTTACTGGCTGTGAAGCTGTGGCTGCAGCCTTATTGTCTACAAGTATCTTCATCAGTCTTGGAGGGACAAATTTTGGCATTTGGCTTCGATTTGGTCTCGCATTTTGAGTCTGAGAACGTGGTCCAAAATTAGTCGTATGGAATTTATTTGGAGTCGCTGAGAAAGACGAAAAGGGCTTCCGAGGCCTAGCAGAAGACTTCTTAATTTTAGGTTTCTTCTGTTTTGCTATGAGTTTAGCAACGTGTTGGTCGGCTTCAGAGGCGACCCCCCTCACTACAATTTCGCCATCTCTGTCTCTTTGAATGCTGGCAACTTTCGGCATACTCCTTAAAAAGTCCTCCAAGTTTTTGAAGCCGCATTTAGAGTATGGGATAGGCTCAAAAGTAATGCTTTTGTACTCCTTGTCAAGTCTATAGAGAGGGACACCTCGAGGGCTGCTGATAAGCACAGCTCGTAGCATAGTTTCTGTCTTCTTTTTCAGTTCCTCCATTTTTGTGAAGCCTGAAGCAATTCCAGTGGATCTACAATTGCAGTTTTTAGACCATATTGAGTATTTTGGGGTTAAAAGTGAGCAGACATTTTTGGAGGAACCTCTTGTCTTCCTCTTCCAGGAAAACGAAAGACGGCGGGACTCAGTGACCGTGACCACGTGAAGAGGCCTGGACCGATAGGTGTAAACACCCCATGTCCTCCCCTGTGGGGAATATTATAGTGATAAATAATATCATGAAAGTAGCTAAGGAGCCTAATAATCACAAAAAATCATCTAAATTCTCTATTTACACTCTCTAACAGGGTTCTAATTAATTTTAGCAAAAGTAACCAATATTTGCTACTTGTTCATATGTTTTAGGAAGAAAGTTCTGTACCTTGATGATAAAATAGAGGTTTCTAAAAACATTTATAGATAACCTTTACTAATAAAATAACTAAATACATCAGGGGAAGCATGCTTATCAGGGGAATCTTTATTATAGAAAAAGTCCCAATTCTACTAACCCTATCCCCCAAAAATTCTAGTTTAATCTCCCATGATGCATTTAGCGAAGTATTCTTACCAATCCTCCTCGGTCGCGTTCGTTCTCTCTTTCGCCAGCAATCCAAAATGGGTGAGTGAGATCAGAAAAAGACCTTGAAATCTTGAAAAATCCATAAGTAAAGTTGGTCATCGGAAAGTTTTAATAAAGGGAATAAAAAATTTATTGCCTATATTATTAAGAACAATGCTTATTATCCTTACATCGTAAAGGATATGTCGAGAAAAGAACATTGAACATAACCCCTGTTATAGCGTTTTCGAATGATCGCCATTAACCGTCTGCAGTTTGTGTTATTTATCTTTTCTAGCGTATTTTTGCGCTATCGCACTTAATATTTGTTGAAAAAAGGAACTCAAATGTATGTTTTAATGTTGCTTTTTTGAGTAGCGATACTTGATTTACTATACTTAAATATATTTGGGATTTTTCTCCCCTTTCTGTGTTCGAGTCTTTCACGTGTTGGAATAGATTTTTTGCCTAAATTAGAATAACATCCAAGATATCATTACTATTACTATTCATATTTAGATACTTTAAAATCCAGATACTTTAATTTGAGAAAGTCTGCAAGAATGTCATGATGCGTTAGGTTAGGTTTGATGTTTGACCATTGAAAGTAAAGTACTAACTGCCTCTTTGCTTTCTGTTCAGGGATCTCAAGGGACTCCTGGCATAAGCGCCGCCACACTGGTGGCAAAATGAAGCCCCTCCGAAAAAAGAGGAAGTTTGAATTGGGACGGCCTCCTGCAAACACCAAGGTAGGCTGACAGTGATGGTGGTTGTAAAGGTGTTGTTACAATAGGCAATTCTCCTTGGAACTTGCCTTGCAATTTTGTTGCAAGACAAGTTGCATGTGTAACATATCAAAAGTATCTTGCAATTTTGTTGCCACGACAATCTTAAGAGGTACACCATAGAGAGTACCTTCTGCAACAAAATTGCAAGACAAGGTGCAAGGAAAATTGCCTAGTGTAACAGCACCAATGCAGTTTTTTATGGCTGTGTTGCCAGCATGAGAGAAAGGTGCATTGCTAGTTGACTACATTCCATACACCCATTCACTGGTCACACAGAACAGTTGATTCTTCAAGGTAATTTCAAAGGATTATTCAGGTTTGTACCTCACACCTTTGATTGAATGCTTTGTGCTCCACCAGTGAACCGATGTATTTAAAGTGGTGAACAATGGGTTTTAATCACGTGGTGGCAGTAATACTTTGAAGTTTAATGGTGCAACAAAACATGTTTCTGTCATGACTGTTCATAGATAGATGGAGCCAACAGTAATTACTGAACATAATTATTTACTTTTGAATCCATATTCGTGTGTTTATACCAGATTGGTTCCAAACGTATTCGCTCGGTGCGAACAATGGGTGGAAACACAAAGTTCCGTGCTTTAAGACTTGAAGCTGGAAATTATTCTTGGGGTTCTGAAAGTAAGTATTTTGCAAAATAAGCCTTAAAGCAAGAAAGCTTTTTTTTTGGGGGGGGGGGGGGGTTTGAGGGGTAATATCAGGCAGTATCAGTGGCAAGATGATGAACTTCTAAATTTGGAAGAGCTGGTTTGCTGTATTAGCATATAAGCTACTCTCGTGACTGTACCATTTTGTCATAGTTACACTGATTGCCATAGCAACACATACTGCATTATCTGCTAGATGGGTAAAAAGGGTACTTTTGTCTCCCTAGTGGAAACCTTGTTTATTTGATCTGGATTACAAAATAATTCATAAGTTGTGGTTTCTAAGAACTCACTTTAAATTGTTTCTTTGTTAAGGTGTGACCAGAAAGGCTCGTATTATTGATGTCGTATACAATGCAAGCAACAACGAGCTGGTACGAACAAAAACCCTGGTCAAGAACTGCATTGTACAAATTGACAGTACACCATTCCGACAATGGTAAGGTTTAGCAAGCCCTATCTATTGTTATTGATGGGCTAGCATAAAAATTGAGCTTAAAAATACTGTATTGACACATCAGTTCCTTTACCTATTGTCTGGAAATATGTATTTTACCTCAGATAAACTGGGTTTTTGTCCTACTTTTGACTGAACAAAGGCCAGTCTGGCTGGACATGGGTTTATGACCTGCCATTATTTTTAGCTCTGAGACTGCATAGTTGTTTGAGAATGTAAATCACTGTTAAATTCATCCCAAGAATTACTGTAAATGTTTATTTTTTAACCAGAGTCGTTTTATTTTAAGTCATACTCTGAATTTCCATGTAACTCAAATACACGAGGGAAAGAAGGTTATTAAAGGAATCTTACAAATCTTTTATTTCCATGGAAATAGCTGTAAAGTTAAAAATTTATTCATCTTTGTTCAAATTAGTTACTATCCTTAAAATGCAAGACCTGACAGTATGCTTTAGGCATGGTACACTATAAAAAAATGGAGAATTACCCTATTTCACTATGTCACATCAAAACAATCTGTTGTTTAAACGCTAAGGATCAAGGTCATGGGAGGGGGACAAAACATTAACAACACAAAGAAAATCGATATTAAGTTAAGGTAAATACAGGAAATATTGTGTATTAAACATCAGTAGATCTTATAGGAATTTGGAAACCAGACAATGTGATAGAAAACCTTTCTTAGCAGAATGAATTTGTGCAAATTTCAATAATTGTTGACAATTCTGTCCCCCTCGTTACAGTTCAAATAAAAAAACTGGGGGCATCTAGAAATATTTCAGGAATGTTTGTACTGTTAGCCAATAAGAAATTGCTCTGTAACCACAAAGATAACGATTACATTTCTGATTGGTTGAGAAACATTCCTGAAATGTTTTTAGTGCCCTCAGTTTTTCACACACTGTTGCAATCTGTAATGTCATAATGACACAGGGCAATTTACATGTATGACTAAACTAAAACGGCTAGTTTCATTTAAGGTTTGAGGCTCACTATGGTGTCCCTCTTGGCCGTAAGAAGACATTGGGAAAGCAACAGGCACCAGAAACTGAAGAATCAGATTCCCTTAGCAAGAAAAGGTCTAACCACTGCCAGCGCAAGATTGAAAACAGAAAGGCACAGGCCAAAATAGCATCAACGCTGGATGATCAGTTTGTTACTGGTCGTCTCCTAGGTAACTGAAGTTGTACCCAAAACCCATACTTTTCTTTGCAGTATTTCCCATTTCATGTTGTTGTTGTTGTTGTCGTTGTCGTTGTCGTCGTTGATACTTGCTACAATTGCAGTGGTCAAACTGCAGTCAATAGAGAATTAATTTGGAGTTCTTTTGTATGGGCAATTCTGAAACAAGTCGAATGTCCCGATTGACTTAATTTGATTTTTCCAACTGAGCAGCATTAAATATTCTTGCCAATCACAGTCCATTGTTATGTTTCATGACTGGCCCTATGTTCAAGCACTATTTTCTACCTAAAAACTATTGAAAATTGAATCCAATGCATTTTCAATCTCACTCTTAATCAGAATGCTATTTCATTTGTGAATTATCTAAAAAGTAAGTGAGAAATTATTTTCAAAACAGAATAAAGGGGTCGCCCACTACTGGCTGAAGGACATCATGGATTGGCTAAGAGAAGAATACAAAGGACATCAATACAATAAAACGAAGCAAACAATAGCAACCAAAAACAAAGGGCAGGTTGATTCCTTTTGTTTTAGTATCTGTTTGTTTTGTTCTCTTAGCCAATCCATGATGTCCTTCAGCCAGTAGTGGATTACCCAAATAAAGGGCCACAGCTATTGCTAAACAGTGCCTTGCATGATTGGTCATTCACTCAGCTGGTTCAGGCTTTACTCCAATTCTTTGTTTGCATTCTCCATTTGGTCCTTTTTTCTGTATCACCACTTGGGAATTGCTGAAAGCCGTCAATATACATCCTCCAACCCCTACTAAAACAGGAAGAGAGGGTGAATGCTGTTGTAAGCACAGTTTACTACATGAATAACTAAGTTATTTCCCTATAGACCTTTTTCATAATACCAGATTTCTAATCGGTAAATAACGATTTCCATCGTTAAAACGGCTTATTCCATCTGAAAAACAGTAATTTTGGAAAGTTTGAATGCCATAGCAGCAAAATTCAAAAAGATATTTTGGATCAAAATTAGAAAACTTTCTATGGATATCAGAGATCAGGCCTTGTAGGTCTCGTTTTCATGTTTTCTAACAACGTAAAAGGATTGTATCCTTAAGGACGATTTAAAATGTTTGTAACTTCTTAAGGATTTAAATATTCTACCTCAAACTTTCAAATTTACTTGGATAAAGATCTCATCTCGAATAGAAGACCAAAATTTTGTGAAACCTTAAAAGCGTTACCCTAATGAGCTGCCGCCATTATGAAGGAGGTCAATTGTTTGTTTTTCTGTTTCAGCTTGTGTGTCCTCACGTCCAGGTCAGAGTGGCCGTTGTGATGGTTACATCTTGGAGGGTAAAGAGCTGGAGTTCTATTCAAAAAAGATCAAGGCCAAAAAGGCCAAGTAAATGATCCAAATTTTGCTTATCTCATTAAAGATCAAATAAAAACGTGTGTTGTGATTCAAGTTTAGCTAAATACACTCATCTCTGTACAAGACACTGATTAATGATATAGGGTACCACTCAATGGACAATATACCCCAAAAAATTTGAATAGACCTTTTTCTCAAGGTCACGCACTCACACAAATCAAAGAATCCTGACGATATCAGAATAGGTCCGGAGCTTTATGATGAGAACTATCAACATTTCTTTGAAAGTTTTCAATAACAAAATTGATTATTCTCTCCTTTACATATAAAATTAGCTTCTCAATCTTACTGAATTTGCGTTTTTCAGTTTTGTGGCCCGTCAAAATTGGATGCGCACGCAAACTTGGGAAAACGGTCTATTGTATAGTGACTGTCAAAACTGATTTGGGAGGAGGATTAATGTAGAAGTAAATGCTTTTATTTCGGGCTTTTTTTCTACTATCTTTTTTGCATGTGTCAACCCGTGCATTTGTTGCGTGCCGTGCGACGTGACAAAAAGAAAGAAACGTTCCCTACTTCGACGACGTCGCGCGCAACAGGTGGGCAAATATGATTTTCCCGTTACAAGCAACGAATGCAGCGTCGCATCGTCTGTCCGAACCAACAACAAAATGATAACAATGGTTCAGATAACGAGTTGAGATTATCAAGGTAAAATTTATTTAACCTTATTTTAGGGTAATTTACAAGCCAGTTATCATTGCGTTATTATTTTGTTCGTCATACTACAGTACGTCCAAGAGGGATTGGGTCTGAACCAATGTATACATCTAAAATCCACACCATCGAGGCTTGGGACCAGAACGGCGACCATAGCACTGACACTGCCAAGCCTTGCTAGTGAAAGGGCAGTTAGAAGGGGTTTCACGGCAATTTCCACCACCATGTCCCAAACAGACGCATCTTTGACTACACGACTGCCACAAAATACCCGTGGCAGAAGAACTCCAACGTGTGCAGCGACTCCATGTTTCCCAGCATCTTCCGATCCAGCCTCCTTCAGTATTCGGTAGCGAAACCAGGAAAGCGACAGTCAACATAAAGACAAATGCCAGACGTTTCGTTGGCACCATTTCTTACTGTGGATAATAAAAACCGTTAAGGTATGGCTATTCCCCAGTAAATTTCTTTTCCTTGTTCAAGGGTGGAAGAGGGCTTCACAGAGACTTGCACCATCATGTGATGGCAGCCATAACAGGAGGCACAACAATACAGTCTTTTTCTCCGGGAAACTGAACTCTTCCTCATGTAAATTAGATTAGACCAGATTCAATTGATGGTTCCGGCCAAAACAAAAGCAACCAATCACCTTCGCAAGATTTTTCCCAGTGGAATTAAGATCTTGTCCCACAAACAACAACACGTTTTCTGTTTTGAAGGAAACTACAAAGATTACAAGGCAATTTTATTTTATTTTCATGAGACAGTAAATAATTGAAACAATATACAATAACTTTTCCGCGATCAAAGTTTTAAATGCTGAGATATTCTGGCTAATGTGTTGAGCTTGTGGGACTTAGGAACGGTAACTAAGTTGAGTCGGAACCATGAATTGTTCCTGCCTCCTGTTATGGCTGCCATCACGTGATGGTGCAAAGCTTCTATTCATATTTATTCGGCGTCACAGTTTTCCCAAAGGTATATGGCAGGTCCGACAAATAACGTCTTAACCTTTCAATTTCAGGGGGATTTTCATGTTTTATTGCCGATTGTTTATGAATTTATTCCTAGGATGTATTACATTCATCCACACCATACAATTTCTTAGGAATCAACATGTGTTTTCGTACCGTAACCAGGGATGTGTGTAAACCGATAAACTGTTTTGGGCTTGTCGGACGTAGCAACAGTAACTTTAGAGCCGTGGAACTATGAATTCGGTAGGGTCGCTGGAAGCCAATTTTTTTCCATCGATAATTATAAAACTCGTATGTATGATGGCTAATTTTCTGCCTTATAGGAGGAGAAGGTGCATGGCTGGGGCTTCATAAGGGAGGGTCAGTAGTACAGTTTCAGTTTCAACATGCACTTTAGAAGGTCAAGTATGTGCTATGACGTTATTCGATAAAGGGGGACGAATATTTCCTATCCCACCCCTCCCCTCTTCAATAAAAGACCAAGCCTCCAGTATTCAGAAATAGAATAAAACCAAGATTTTATCTATTTATGGTTATCATTGAATGGCAAGTACTATAGATTTTATCATCGAGCATGCGCAAATGAAACGATAGGGCTAAAAGTGTCATGGCCAAGTTTCACTTTCGTAGATACTCTGATTTCCGTGTTGGTGCATCGTTTCCGCATGGACTGATTTCCCTTTTCACAACGACGTTAACACTTTAAGAATTCAATTTTCGGGATTGAAGTCGATTGGTGGTTTATATATTTTAATTCCCCAGTCTCTACGATGGAGCGGCAGGATATCAGAAGAGGAAAATTAAACTTCTCACAAGGATCAACAGCAAACCGAAGAAGCTAAGGCCTTCACATAAACACAAACGCTCTAGCTCGATCTCCAACAAACAATCAAAATCGCAAAGGATATATGGAGCGAAAGGTGAACTACTGAAGTCACGTTGTTACATATGTAATAGATTATTGGTTTGCATGCAGGCGCCTACATCATGGAGCCGATAGTACGGTCCAAGGGACATTCAAAAACTAATGTAGAGAAACCAATGCTTGTTATGTATCAATTAATGTGATGGGTTCCTTGACCACAAGGAACAAATACTGCTACAAATACCTTTACTTCATAAAACTTACCACTTCAAGTATTTCAGCAAAACAAACTGATATGCCGATGAAGCGTTTCGAAAGCTGTTAACCCGCAAATGGATTCACTTTTTTAAGTTCACCACTTTGATATTTGACATAAATCTATGATATAGCCAATCGTATAAGGAGCTTGTTGTCACATGATCTCAACAAGGAACAACGGGTTATCTGAGACGCTCACAGGCCCTTTTGCACTAACAGGTCATGTGATCACACCCTTCAATCAAGCACCAGTGCCAAAATGAACTCCAAAATTGGAAGGAGCATCTCGATGTTATGAAAGTAAAGGTTTTTCAGCCAAAAATGTTGGACAGAGGGTGGGTGTTCACTAAGACATTTTAAGCTACCTTAACGTTCTTTGACGTGGAAACTCCGGAAATATAGTGAAAACAGCTCAGTAAAATTTAAGCGAGCTCAAAATATCAAGTGTTTTCAACTTGGAAAATTGTCGACCGGAAATCACGTTCAGTTTAAACGACCTGGAAAGATGGTTTAACTCTTGGGCCAAGTAAACACATGCACCAGCCAATCACAGCATTCTTCTTGACAGATGCTTGTGAGATTATAAACCTAATGTTTACTCTTCAACGTTTTTCTCAAACTAGTACCGGCATGTTGTATTTCGTGGACCCGGCTGAACTGGACTGGACTGGACTAGACTCAGACTGGACCCAAAAAACACGGACTCGGCCCGCGTTTTTCAGAAAACACGCCTGTACCACCATGAACCAGAAAACGTATGAAAATCAAGTGCAAAAAGATAAAAAATTCATTAAACAACTCAACCATGCATATAATGATTAATTAAATGAACAGTCCGTAAATTTCGGCTTAACGTAAAGTATAAATACTACACTCTATACATATTTTTGAATCGCAGTATACGGACAAGAAAACCCAGGCAGTATTTAATACAGGAAGTATTCCGAAGTTTTCAATCCGAATACTCGAGGTGAACATGACATCTATACCGCGTATTGAATACTCAGTACAGATTAACACCTGATCTGTAAAAAGTATTCAATACTTGAAAATCGTCGAAAATTTGCCTTTTCACACAATGAAACACCACAGACAAACAAAAACACACACAGAGACAAACTGAAAACAGCTATATCATATACACCTATATACACCCAAAATCGTTGTCGCAGCCGAAGCAACAGCCAACACTCCAAGGCCACAAGGAATTTCGGTAATTTTTCTCATAACTCATGTTTTCAGTAATGGTATTTTCCAAATAATACCATGATCACCTCGGGATCCATTGTTTCCAGAGGGATGTTTAATCGCTAACATCCCTCGGATGAATAGTGAGGAGG
>WUAP02136195.1:0-12965 GCA_015163945.2 Stichodactyla helianthus
GAATTGACCAGATATGTGGATCGATTGTGACTATAGTGGATCGAATTGACCTGGATCGATTTGACTTTGGGACGAAAGTACCGGCATTCGATAATTTCACAGTTTATGTATTTATTAACTTTTTTAGAATAAACTTGAACTACATGAGAGAGCAACTTGAGACTTTTGCTGTAGTTGATATAGATAAAGACGGTATCATTACAATGGAAGACTACGCCAAGTACCATGATCTGCCAATCTGTACTCCACTCAAAATCATCTTTTCTGCATTTGATCCTGTAAGCCATTCTCTTATTCAATATCATCTTCCCCTCAAGCCTGACTCTTACCTACTGTGCACATGCTCAACAAACTATCAATATCCAAAAACTCCAATATTTCCTGTTAATATGTGATTGGTTTTTTAACAAATTTGGAAGTAAAATACATTCAATAAAAACAAACAAAACTTGTAACTGACATTGAGAACGATCATAGTTGTGTGATTGGCTAGCTGATTGCTGATATCAATATATAGTGTCTCGGTTCAAATAAGTTCTGCCAATTAGATGCAATCATTCTCATGGACTAGTTAATGGAAACATTTGGAGTTAGACATTCAAACTTTATTGTATCCATCTAAGTGATCTCTACTAACACATGAATACCCAGATTCTGGGTCTTCTGGTCTGGAGTTTCCCAGAGCCAAGATAATTTGCCAAGCCTGATTGGGAAAACTGGAGTTAGACATTCAAACTACACTGTGTTTCTATCTCTGTATATAACACTGTACAGTAGCCATATGTGCACCATCTAATTTTCTGGATTGTTGACATCCTTGCAAACTGGGCATGAGAGCTCTGCTTCTTTTATGGTTGCATGTATTCATTTTGTCAGATGTGTTTATCAATTTTCTTTATTAACATTTTTTAATGACAGCAACAGTCTGGTCAGGTAACATTTCGTCAGTATCTGATTGGAAATACATGCTTAAAAAGAATAGCAGAACAGGACCAAGCGTACAACAATACTTTAAGGGTATGTCAGCTGACAACTGTTAAATAACAGTAACTGTTGTGAAGGGCAGAGGACTTATATGATTATAATATCCTGAAATCCATAGATAGTGGGCAGCCCATGAATGTAATTCTTATCATTTCATTTGAAAGATGTTGCAGAAGTACAGCAAACCTGAGGAGAAAATGGCATCAGTTATCCACCAGAAGATAATGGATTGTGCACTCCAGTGTATTGATGATATGTTTGCCAACAATAACTATGTCATGAGTAGAAATGGTAAGATACATGATGACTGGGCAAAAACCTTTTCTTTGCCCTTCCCTGTTATCTTTACAGTCAATATGTTTAGAGAAGTGTTTTTAAGGGTAGCAAGTGCCATGTTGGAGAAAGGGCCAGGGACATAGCCAGGATTTTCCAAAGGGGGCGACCCAAATCCAAAAAAAAATGCCATTTTGTTTGAGCCCTAGAAAAGACTGGGGGGGGGGGGGGAAAGGAAAGAAAGGAATACCAAAAAGCCAGCATTTCATTTCACCCCTCTGAACCACTGAACCAATAAATAAATAAATAAATAAATAAATAAATAAATAAATGAATAAATAAATAAATGAATAAATAAATAAATAAATAATTATTCTGAAAAGCTGCCATTTTGTGGTGGTGGGGTGCTGGCCCTGGCCCCTTGTCCCACCCCCTGCTGCTAAGATAGGTGAATGAGGGCAATTGACAGAGATGGGTGAAAAACTAAAGTAATGCTGGTTTTCCTTCTTTCACAGACCAACTCCATGAATTTCTCACATTTCATTCTGAATTTACTGTGCTCCTTTCATTATTGGAAAACATGGATCCTGTTGATACAACATAATAGAGCCTTTAAGTTGTGATGCACACATCAAAATCCGCTAAAATTAAATTAAAAGCCAAAATGTTTCTCCACAATTCCTTTTCAAGTCATGACCTTCAAAATTGGTCTAACACTGGTACTCACTTAAATTTAGAGTAATAGAATATGTGATTAAAAACTAATGACTTATTTAAGTCTGAAAATATATTGTGTATCTAATCCATTTTGAGAGCTACAATCAAGACTGAATCTTTAGTACCTGCACATCATAGTCTGCAACTTAGAGCACTTCTGAGATTTTTCATGGGGACTATAAAACAAGTGTGCAAGGTCCAGATGGGTGGATATTGGTCAATCTGTAGGACAAAAAAAAAAAAAGAACAAGACCAATATAACCCAATTCAAACCAAATAAGCTTGGTCAATAGATGATTTATTATAGGCACTGCAAACAAAATTTCCAAAAAAGTCCATAGGTCTAGATAAAAAAATCCTTACCTCTCAGCAACCAATCAGATTGTTCCATTTTCATCTGGACCTGCTTGCCATATAATAGACTAATATGGTGCCATGTGAAAGCACTGTTATTGGATGACCAGTGATTACATGCACTTTGATTTGCCATAAATGGATCGGATGCTGTATTATTTGTGCAGCATGCATGAATTTTCAGTGAAGTAAAACTTACCTATTGCAGTACATGAATATTTTATTTATATTACATCAAAACAAAATATAGTACAAACACTAAAAATGTGTAACATTTTAGTACTAAATAGTACTAGTTATGCTAATTCGATTTTCTATAATTTCTATTTAGTATGAAAGTGTTATTGGTATGAAATAGTGCAAACTCTCACAAACTTTTAATGTTTGTACTCTGTATGAATTTAGAGATTTTTAACAGAGGACTGTTAATAATAACTAAGCAAGGCATTTCTCTGACAAATAACCAATAAGTTTTATTAAAATCATTAATGCACAGACTGGCTTTATTCAACACACCTAAGTGCTATTTATAAACAAAGTGTAAGACTGGACATAATTTCTCAAGGATCAGGCTCTTTTTAAGTTTTATTTATTTCTGCTTAAAAATAAAACTACTATAAGTAAACTTCTAAAAATCTATTAAACAATTAGCACGTAGAAGGTCTAAGTACAAAAGTAGTACCATATTATAATAAGTAAATGATTTAATTCTAATGTTTATTTCATATAAGGTGTAGTAATATGGGTAACTTGTCATGCAACATTGTTGCGTTGCAAGTTGCAGAGTAAATGTTACTTGTATTACCACTCTGTGTGCAACATATTTTCTTTGTTGCACCAAATAGAGATGGCTTCAACTCTGTGCAACAGAGAAAATTTGTTGCATGCAGAATGGTAACACGATTGATATTATTTTACTCCACAACTTGCAACACAACAATGTTGCATGACAATTTTGTTGCCAGTATACCGCACCTATAGATCTAAAAAAGAAATTTATTAGGAATATTATTCAATACATGCTTTAAATCAATCAAAATGTAAATAAGGAAACTGAAATTATAAATAAACTAGTTTTACATTCATTTGTTGACTTGTATTTAATGATTACATTTTACAAATCAAAACCTGATATTTATATTTATTCCATAAATATTCCCATGATAAGTACATAATTTTCATTTTCAGAAATCCAATCATTGGTGTTTTTAATGGTTAAATCATAAACTTGAGATTAAATACTGGTAGTTGGGTGTTACATATTGAAAGTTTTGTTCCTACTTCTTAATGTTTTTGATAGTACCAATGGCAAAAACATACTGATAGAACAGATGTTTATCTGATTGACTGTTTTGAAATAGTAATCAAGTATTGACACTATTTTCTGGGTTCAGTGTCGGATGGTTGTATTGACTAAATTGGAAGCATCATTAACTCAGCTGAGCAAAAAAGCTCTTAAAGAAAATCATACTACAATGAGCATGTTATTTAATAACTTGGTTATTTTTCTAAATGTTATGAACAAGAGGACATCATAAATCACTTTTAAAGTGATAATTTTATTTGTGTGCCTCTATGCATAGAATAGGGCAATAGATCCCTACTGACCTAACCAACAATCTACCATATATCACCTAACCATTGCATGACTGACAAATGGCTTTCATGTTTAAATGACCCACAAACTACTAAATACAGTATAAACTCATGGTTTGTACAGATTCCTCAGTAAAAACTTCCAAAACTTTTCCAAAGCCTATTGACCCAAATTTCCAAAACTGCTGACCAAAAGTGCTAGCGGTCATTGATTTGCAGCAGGCAAAAAAAAAAAAAACAGCATTTTTAATACAACAAAAACAGTTCTTGCAAGGTAGGAGCTGGGCAACCAACAAAAAATTCATAACTTTTCCATAGCCCAGTGGTTGAAAAAGGAATTTTCCAAAACTTTCCAGGTCCTGGAAAAATGCATTATCAATTTCCAAAACTTTCCAAAACCCGTACGAACCATGTAAACTGCTGATGAATCACTGATAAACAACTGACAAACTACTGATGACTGACAAGCTACAGATAAACAGCTTTTTGTTGTCCGACAGGTAAATGGGAGCACTATTCTTCACTATTACCTAGTAGAGTTACCTTTTTTTTAAATGATTTTGTTAAGAAATTAGATGAAGGGGGGAGGGTATGGTGCATTTAGAGTTTTACTTGGCAATGCAATGCATAAATTTTGGTGACCACTCCCCTTAAATTTCTTATTGTCTTTCTCTTAGTTCCCACTTGTGGAGCTTGAAAAATGCTGAAACCCCCACTATTTGCACCAGCTCCCTGTCTCTAGTTAATGAACAGTCCCTAAAGGTCTTTTATTTGTTTTACATCATAAGATGTACTATAAACTATAAACAATACCAAGTGCATCTTTGTAAGTGAGTATTGTACATTTCCTGGAACATAAACAATGCAAAGCTTAACCAAATATCTGGATCCTGTTGTTACCCCAGTCAGCTACCACCACCTTTCCTGATTCAGTCACCACAGCACTTTGGGGGTGCATAAGGTACCCCTTCATTGTCCCTCTAGCACCAAAAACTGTTAGAAGCTTTCCATGTTGATCCAGCACTTTTATACTATGTTTTCCCTTCTCACAGATCAACAGAAAACCATTCTTATCAGCTGATACTCTGCACGGGCCACTAATCTTTTCATTATTAATAGTAACAAAAGTTTGTTTT
Source organism: Stichodactyla helianthus (assembly GCA_015163945.2). Classification (NCBI taxonomy): domain Eukaryota; kingdom Metazoa; phylum Cnidaria; class Anthozoa; order Actiniaria; family Stichodactylidae; genus Stichodactyla; species Stichodactyla helianthus. Next base: position 5,061 of record WUAP02136195.1, read on the forward strand.
AATGTTCCATCCTCTGAAAAGATTTTTATACAATCATTTCCAGAGTCAGCCACTATGAATTGCCCTCTAGAAAAGACTGCTGACAAAGGGCACTTCAATTTTCCTTGTTCTTTTGCTCCAACTATCAAGATCAAGTTGCCACTGTAATCAAACACTTTGATACAGTTATTACCAGTGTCAGCAACAATGATTCTGTTCTTGTCATCAACTGAGAGCCCAGAGGGATAGTAAAGCTCTCTATCTCCATTGCCTTCTTTTCCAAAGCTTCTTATATCACCCTCTTGACTTAAAATCTGTACTCTAGAGTTATAAGAATCAAGAAACACCAAAGAGCCATCTTTTAAAAACCCAGTTGCTGCTGGGCATCTAAATTCACAAAGCTTTTTACCCTCTTGGCCAAAGATGCTTTTTAGGTTTCCCAAAGAGTCAAAAAGTTGAATACGATTATTCTGTGACTCAGCAATTAAGATGTTTTCTTTTTCATCTACTGCAGCAAAACAAGGACCTGAAAATTCTCCTCCTTCCACACCCTTCGATCCAAAGCCTTGCAATGCATGATGGACCATCATGTAGTCTCTTGAAACATAAGCTGTCACAGGTGTTTTCCAGGCCTCTTCATCTCTCACTATCAACACAATTCTGTGGCTTCCAGGTGCTTGAGGCTTGAATGAAGTAATGTACCTGCCATTCTCAAGATCTTTTAATGGTGGAACAGCTATTTCTTCACCTTTGGGACTGAAAAGTTTCAATCTGATATTATCCAGAAAACTATAAGTCAGGTTCCCTTCTTTGTCAACAGTGGTCACTTCAAGACTTGTTTCTTTTCCTTCAACAGCAACACCTTTGACTGTGAGCTTTGTTTTGCTGGGAATGGTGTTGCTTGATAAGACAGATGCTTTGCTGATGCACATTTTTACATTAGTGATATCAAAAGTGCAGTCAATAAAGCTGTTGACGTCTGGAGTTATATCGTTGTATGATACCTTGCTTAGATCATCAAATCGCATCAACAGCTGGTCATTCCATGTCATGACTTGAGCTGGACTGTCAGAGGAAAGAACCTCATTAGCAAACTCGCATGCTCCTTCCAGCTTCAACTTTTCCATCTCCAAAAACAATTTTTGTGCCTCTATAGCTTTCAACCTTTGTGCCTTTGCTTCATCTAGTTGTAGAAGTAACTCACAGGCTTTTTGCTGAGTCACTTGTATTATTTCAGCAACTCTGGCTTCAATTTGATTCACAAGATCTTGATGCCGCTGGCCAATGTTTGCAGCCATATTAGTTATTTCCTCCAAGGTGTTTTGGACATTTTTAGCTGTCATCTGTGTCGTTGCTAGCAATTTTCTGATGGTATCTTTTTGCTGATTTGCCACCTGATCAATTGTCTGCATTTCATGATTTCTGTGTTCAACAGCAAAGCAGAGGGTGCACATGGATTTCTTACAGTCTCTGCAATAAAGCTCACATTCTTTCTCTTTGTGATTATCACAGCTCATAATTGGCGGCCTAACAGCTTCCGTCTCAAAGACATCACTAGAAAATACACTAGAGTCAGGTTCTGGAAAGTCGTAATGGTCATTTGCATTCCTCACCCTATGTGTGTCACTGTTGAGAGACATTCTGTTGTGCTCTTCATAACACGATTCACAAAGAAACCTCCTACAATCCAGGCATTTCCATTTTGCTTCGTTGTTTTTATCACAGCTTGTACAAATGCAAATGTAAGCTCTTTCTTCTTGAGCCAGAGTCTCCATAATGCGACAAATCAGAAAGTTATTTGGAAGCTTTTCTACTTCGCCCTCAAGATAAATTGTAGTCTTGGTCCTACATGTTGGGCATAGTAGAGCTCCTTTGACAGACTTGGTCGTCTTTTCGAGGCATTTTTTACAGAAAGTATGAAAACAAGGCAAGATCTTAGGTTCTTGTAAAGGATCTAGACATATCGAACAGATGAGTTCGTTTCGTATTTTTTCAAATGAGGACTGCGATTCTAGTCTTGACGCCATGATTTCAAACGCATTTCAATTTGAAATAAACTTTCCTGGAAATCGAGCTAAACAAATAAGGTCATCATGACCATATTTGGAAACGATCACCGCCGCTTGTAATCATTTTTCCCGCGAAACTGTTCCAAGGGAAAAACTCAAAATATCCATTCAAACAATTATTAATAACAAATATACCCAATTCTTACACCAGGTGTAATGATTTTGATTAACGATTACATTTTTAAGAGAAGAAAAATCAAGGCAGAATTTTTGGGGCTAATAATCAAATACGGGTTACTCGTTTTGGGCTCCCTGTGGTTTCTGCGAGTCCATCCCGCGTCCCGCGCACGTTTTCCCGCGCATAATAATCATCTCGACCCCAGAGCCCTGGCTGTGGCGCATAATTTAATTTTGCAAGTGCTCTGTATTTGTACATTAATGGCCTGAATTTTGAACTGAATTTTCCATTTCATCATGAGTTCAAAGCATAAAGACAAGCCTTTTCTTAGGCAGAAGTCTCTCATCGTTCCTCGTGTTCACAATCCTTTTTCCTACAGCCTTCGTTTAACGTTTTTGGACAAGCTGAAGGTGAGTTTGTAATATACGAAGGTCTTGCTGTAGATAACTTAGTATTGTAAAATCTCATCAGCTTTAAAATGAATAACTTATTGAACGCAACACTTGTAAATCATTCTTTTTTGTTCACTTAGCGTAAGTTAATTAATTTTGTCAATGGTTTAAATCAATTTAGTCCAAAACTCTCTCTCTAATAACTTACTTAAGCTTAAAGCTTATTTAAAAACGCAACGAACCGTTAACAAAAAAAATAAACTAATGGCGTCGTAAAAGTACGTAAACTTAATCATGTAAAGGTTTGATAGATAAATAAGTTATCCTCCATTAACCTTGAATTACCCCCTGCAGGGACTGCATATGTAGTAAATGGATAGGATATAAAGCAAAATAATGAGCTCAATGTTACCAAGAGGAATATTTAGATTGTGCATGGCACAAAAAGGAAAATTATGATATCACGTAATTTATATTTTTATTCATTTAACATATACTCGTTTCTGATTGGCTGAGGACCTCTGGTCAATAGTGCTGCGTGTCAGTGACGTCACAACTCAGACAAACAAACCTCAGAAAAAAATTTTTTTTTTCATCTCCTTGAGTCCGAATTCTGCCGTTTGGTTTTTAATAACAACTTTTTTTGAAAATAAGCAATGTTACATAAAATAAAATAAAATACAACCAAATTAAATGTATGTTTCTCCATGTTCTTTTCAGTATAATTTTGTTTGTCTGAGTCATGCATCTATTAAGAGGGCCATTCTCCATGACCAGACATCATCATCCTACAATTTTTTTGGCTGTAATCTGACATCATATCACGTCTTGTAAACACTGTCTTAAGTAATAATTTAATAAACAAAAATCAGTTTTATTATGTTTTTATGTTATATATTTTGAAATAAATAATAAAACAGTTATTGGATTTGGCTATTGTATGATATAAAAAATTATGCAGACCTTGGAGGCTGTTATTCACCTCAGCCTACAGCTTCGGCAGATAACAGCCACCTCAGTCTGCATAATTCTTCATATCATACTCAGCCTTATCCAATTATTGCTTATTATTTTGTTTGTCCTCCAGACAGAACTACTTTGGGAATTGCTGCAAGGAGTCTATTCTTTGTATATTCTTTAGTTAATCTCTAGCTTAGTTGTTAGCACAAGCATTAATTAACCAAAAATTGCTGACTCAATTACTTCAATGCTATTTTTACCCTTAGGTTGGCATCTGTACATTGACCCTCTTACCAATTAGAGTGCTTGGTGCTTCGACTTGTTTTTTATTTGGTAGTATATTTGCAACTCTAGCTACAGTTTTTTTAACAGAGAATGACTTGAATGAGCCACTTACAGGAGTAAGAAAGTGAGCCAGCAAAACAAAAAAAAATGGGACCATCATTATTTATGCCAGGGGACTGGCAAGATTTCATCCAACCCTAACCCTAGACATCATAACTGAATCCCCATGAAAGACATTCCTTCCCTATTTCTATTCCCTTTTTTGTGAATTTGTGATGGTCTCCCTTCATTCTTGCCAGCCCCCTGGAATAAATAATGAATTGTCCCTTAAGTTGTCATGGTAACAAAATTATTATTAAGGACTTAGGTGTTTCTATTGGCTAACATCATTCTATGTACATTTCACTGCTCAATGCAGAACCTCTGGGAATAAAAACTTTTTTCAAAACTTTCCATTTCATTTGATTCATGTGATATCAAAATACAAAAGACATTGTAAAGAATCTTATTCCCAAATATTTTCATTGTGTATAGCAACATGTTAGCCAACCTGTCTGTGGGTGAGAAATTGCTCAACTTTTCAAAAAATTACCAGTAACTTCCCTTTGTACCAATCTACATTAAACTTTAGAGTCTACACAAGTTTCAGCACCCCATATGAATAGTGAAGCATGTCAAATATGTTTTGAATTACTCATTAGCTGTTGTCAGGACAGGTGCTTTGTGTTCAGCTTTAATTTTTTTATTTGTCCCCAAATCTATAGGTCATTGAAAGTACCCCTCAGGCTTTGTGTACGTGGTTTTCTGTTCTTCCTTGGGTTTCATTGGGTGAAGGTCAAAGGAAAGGTTTGTAGTGCAGAAGAGGCACCTGTCTTGGTTGTGGCTCCCCATTCATCATTCATTGATGCCCTTGCCCTCTCTGTGATTGGTCTACCAGCAGGGGTGTCAAGAAAGGAAAATGAACAGATACCAATTATTGGAGGTAATGTGGGCATATAACCCAGTTTTAATTCTTTGATAGTAAGCAGGGTTGACCTCATTTCTTTGTAGAATATTGATTTCATGTGTTTCAGTCAAGGTCCATGGAATTTCAAAGTGTTCAAATCAAATCAAATCAAACTTTATTTAACGAGGGTTAAAACACTAAATAGTGATACCACTAATAAACTTGCTGCCTGGTGTTTGTATTTTTTTAGCTTTATTGTTGGTAATTATGAATATTTTGGAAATGATCATGCTAACCCTGTAAAAACGAGTCTAAACAAACATAAATGAACAGCGGTATTTTGCAAATTCGAAAAAGATCTATGGCACATACCCTTCAGATTTACCATGACAGATATCTTCTATGGCATAGCTACAATATGGTGAAAAAGCTTTTTCAATTTTTTTCCTACTAGGCTAAATGTGAACAAATGGCCAACAATGCATCAATCCTGTTATCAATGCATTTGCAATAGACCACTTCCAGTTCTCGAAAATGAGGGACAAAGACGAGGCTTCATGCAAAATTACACTGTGCCGTGAAAAGACTGACTTGTTCTGTTGTCACTCTTTTGGCTATGAGTTGTTTGTAGTTCACTCGTAAAAATAAACTATTAAGCAAAAGAAAAAGTCAAAGAAATGTGAGTCGTTTTGAGCCACCAAGTGTGATTTTACATGTAGCCTCACCTTTATGCATCATTTTCGAGAAATCGGAAGTGGCATATTGGTGGCTTATGAGCTAGCACTCATGCAATTATGAAGCTAGATTTAAACTTGGCTTTGCTTTGTGCAACTCTTAGGCCCCTGGTCAAATGTCAAACTTCACATGAGCCAAAAAAAATGGATAATAAGGTGGTCTTCCTTGATGTCATCAGGTTTGGCTCATGTGAAGTTCAATGTTTGACCTTGGCCTTACACTTTTTCCTGTGGGAGATTCCCATGCAAAAGGGGCTTATACTACTTGTACTTGAGGTACTTAATGTACATTTTAGGGGTTGAAATCAGTAGTCTGGTATTGTTTAGGTCATTACAAAAGGACCACCAATAGAATTAGCCAGTACCTTTTAGGATCCATGTTTTTCTGGTGAATAGTTAATGATGTGTGCAGTAACTTTTTAGTACCTCTTAGGGGAAAACAGTTTGTGCCATATGCCCACTAGTATTGGGGATCAGGTGCTGCTTTTTAGAAGTCATTTTCAAAATTTCCATTAAGTAACCCACTCCCTTATTATAGATGTTTTTCAAAAATGGCACTGAGGTCACATGGAAGCAAGGCTGGTAATATTTGTAAATAAATCTGAAACCCAAATGGCCAGTAATGGCCAAAAGACAGAAACCACAAGAAATGTAACGTTTTTGTTTGACGTTAACCAGGTGAGGTTTCTCCAAAAAGCAGTTTTGGTTTCAAATTTTTTTACAAATATTACCAGCCTCACTTCCATGTGACCTCAGTGCCATTTTTGAAAAACGTCTATATGGGTTCTCCCCCACCCCCACCCCACAGGAACAACAGTCTCCTTCATGCATCCATATCAAAATGTATGCACACTGACTGTTGATCATTTAAAACTAAGAATTAGATAACCTCAATGGCTATCTCATATTTCACCTCAAGTACTCTGACCTTCATGTACCACTCTCTCTATCTCACTTTCTGGAGATCTTAGAGTAAATAAATGGGACCCTTAGGGTAAGAGGGCTATAGGTGGATGTACGATGATGTATTTTGTTTTGGTTAATTGTCATTTAAATTGCCAACCAAAAATCTATTGGATCATCCAACAAAGCAATGTGACAAAACATATTGTTATAATGGTTGGCACATTAACATAACAATGACAGTGCTTATATAAACACAGCACCCACTGCACCCACCTATACTGATAGAAGTAATTATCACAAGTTAATGATTAAGTCATCTGTTGTATGTTTTATATGTTTTATATCCACTGAGCAAGGATGGCTCAGTTGGTAAGTGTGCTGTCTTCTGTGCATGAGGTCCAAGTTTGATTCCCAGTGACCTTGCATCCTTGTTTCAACTTCTTTTTATTCCATGTAGCTTTGATTAGCTTTATTTGGCTTTAAATGCCTATAAAACGGAGCACTGATGGAGAGAGGGGGTAAGTGGGGCACCATCAAATGCTTTATACATGAACTCCTGGCTCGGGAGATTTGGGCAACCATTTCCCCATGTTATCGAAGTAAAAATAGATTTCCTTAATCTTTGCTGCACAGCCCAAATCCATTAATCACAATATAATTTTGTCATTTCCCAGAATACCTTTCAGTCTCAGCTGCTATGTTCTATGTTTTGAACCTGACAACAATTGCGTATGCATGAATTACACAGGTTCTACCATTAATGAATGTGCATGTCAAATAAATTAAAGATTATAAGATGAAATTTAAAATTCCATTTTTGTCTCATTTTGTTTTAAATGTAGCCATGCTTCGCTGTGTACAGCCCATTTATGTGTCAAGGAATGATGTCCAATCCAGACAACGTACTATAGCAGAAATACACAGGAGAGTTGGCTCTAAAGGAAAATGGCCTCATTTGGCGATATTTCCTGAGGGTAAAGATAATTGATGAGATGCAATATGCAATATACAATAAACTATCATGCATGAGAATAAATGTTGTTGGCTTTTACATTCTTGCTGTTTTTTGATGAATGATGAGAAAAAGTGGCTTAAATGGCAACATTTCATTTCACTTCCTTTTACCATTCCATCTATCCATCCATCCAATTTCTTCCACAATTATTTATCCATTTTTTTACCTTCATCTTTCTATCTATTCATTCATCTATTCTTTCTTTCATCCTTTTATTTGTTCATTCATTCACATGTTTCATATATTTTTCATATATTTAAGTAATTCTAGTTCCAGATGTGTTTTATTTCAGTTCAGTTCGACACCCGATTAGCTCAGTTGGTAGAGCATCGGTCTCTCGTGCGGGAGGTCGAGGGTTCCAGCCCCGGCCGGACCAACACTTAGGGTCTTAAAATAACTGAGGAGAAGGTGCTGCCTTTGCAACTACATCTGCAAATGGTTAGACCTTCAGGTCTTCTCGGATAAGGACTTTAAACCGTAGGCCCTGTCTCCCATCTCTTC
>WUAP02136206.1:0-12963 GCA_015163945.2 Stichodactyla helianthus
TTTTTCTTGGAGCCGTCTTATGGTGGTCTTGACTGGACTTTCCACCCTTGCCAATTATTATAACTATGGAGGAAGAATTGTTTTTAAAAACCATTTTAATCCATTCTAGAGGTTAAATAAAGAAGACACAAACAATTTTAGATGGTTGAAATTTCATTTTTCATATTCTAAACATTTTTTTCCTTCTAATTTATGTCAGATTCGTTGCTTGGGCTCCCTGTGGTGCATCCATGTTAAGATGGACTGCATGCTGACGTGGTAAAGAAGCGCACGCGCCGTGTATCGAGAATTTTGTTAATATTTTTCAAGTTTTTGTACTATTTTCGGCCTTGGCTATGTTATAAAAGAAATGCTTTACGCTTAGCGTGTTTCCATCGTGAAATGGGTGCACGTGGCGGGAGGTTGCTTAAGGGCGTTCGCGGGCAAATCCAAAGTTAATGAAAATGTTTCTGAAACTTTCACAGTTAATAAATAAAGGCTATTACCTGGGCGCGCGAATTTTATCTTCGAGTGTTGATGATATCTCTCACGAGTGAGCGCAGTGAACGAGAAGATTAAATTCGTGTCTCCAAGTGGCCATGTAATGCTCTGTTTATTTTATAAATATCCATGAAATATCCATGATCAGGGAAGAATTTTAAGGCCATTTGTGATTGGTTGATACAAGGGTAGTCATGGCAACAGTAATATCTTCACATGCAAAGGATAAAAATGATATCTTCACTGTGTACGAAGTTTTAGAAACATGAGAAATCCTGGTATTTCATTTTTATCTATATAATAAAACAATATTAGAAACATAAGAAATCGCAAAAAAAAAAAAAAAAAAAAATTGGGGAGTGACCATTCAATACTTCCAGTAAAATGACTTTGACGTCAGTGATTTCGCGCCTAACATGAGCTGCGTGGCAAGTCATCAAGAGACTAAAACAACAAATATTTTATGCAAAAACTTACTCATTATTGTGGGGAAAGGTATTAGAATGACTTTGTAATTAATAAACTGCTTTTGAATCGATTCTTTTCTAATCGGTATTAAAAACAATATTTTATTTAAGGAAAAAGAGAAAGTACATCTCGAACGAAAATGGCGCTTTTTTGCCGCTTTTTCGCGGGTTGAAATGAAGCAGATAAAGTCACATTTCGGTGCGAAAATAAATGTGAAAAAAAAAAAAAAAAAAAAACCCCTGAGAGAAGCTCATCTCTAGTACTTCTTTAAATATATGTAAAACGGGTTACCATTTGATTTGGAGAGATATTTAATATCAAAGTCTTAATCGTTCACTTACCGACGAGGAGCGTGACATATGGCGTGCAGAATGCCGAGGTAGAAACTCTTCAAAGCACGCGTTATCCATTGTTTTTCTCTTTTTCTCTTATCCTTAAAAATCTTTTCTCGACGGCTCAAAACTTTCTTTTTTTCATAATGTTTCCATTTCTAGATGATTTTTCCGCATTTTTAAATTATATTTTCGATAAAAACTTGATTAGAAAACTTGAAACTCGCAAAGGAGATGGTCACACAACATAATGTGACGTGCGCAGAAATGATGCGAGTGAGCAATGTCCGCGAATGTCCTTAAAAGCACAAAAGAAGCGTAAAGGGTCGCACGAGGCTTTGGTGTTGAGATTTCACGTATTGAGTTCGGATATTATGCGGTGTTGCGTTCAGTTGTTTAAATGTTATTACTGCTATGTGATTGGTTGTTCAAAATGGTGGAATTTATGCTGAGATAAGGTACCTCGAGCTCTTTAAAAAGGAATGTAATAGACCCAAAGTAGCGGCCGCAAACTCAAATGAGTTACTGCGATAATCGTTGCATCGCGACCCGTATTACCGTAACGTCGGTTGGATTCTTGTGCTTTTCTGCTCCGTCAATCATCTTTGGGGGCGGGAGTTATGCGAATCCGTGAAAATCATTGGTTAATTTGAATAAGCTCCGCCCCAAATGATAATTGACGGATCAGAAAAGCACAAAACTCCAACCGAATTTACAATAATGGGTCGCGATGCAACGATTATCGCAATAAAACTAAAATTGAATAAATATACCAGCGATAGAAAGGGTAACCTTACAAAGATTTATATGTCAGGTGTTATATCGGCCGAGAAATCGTAAATTGAAAATTGAGAAATTCACAGACGTTTGTATGACTCATGGAGATATACGCTATACACTAAATAAAGTTTAAAGTGCTCTTTCCAGTGCTGGTATAACTTTTTCATTCAGGCCATTTCGGAGAGCGGTCTATTTACATTTAAATTAAATTCCAATGTGTTTCGGGAATCTTGCGTTTCAGATGTGTAAAGCTAAAGATCCCTGCTGTCAACCCCATAACTGCCAACTTAAGCCATCTGCTGTATGTAGCAATTTACATCATTCTTGTTGCAAAGATTGTCAGGTAAAATGCAATCCATGGTATGATGACCCAATTTTGCATCACTTTTCAATCATTTCATTATGTTTATTATTATACGACCCGTACGGACAAGCGCGCGCGCTCCTATGAAAACCATTGGAGGAAAATCACGTGAGTGGGGGGTGAGGTGGTCCTGAAAAACCCGTATTCGGACTCGGACTAGCTCGCGCGCGCTTGACCTGAACCAAGTTTACGTGCATCTAAAATGAGACATGAAAAGACCAGAAAATTGTCATATGATAAAATATTAGGTCGGGCCGGACGGGAAAATATTTGCCTCTCGGTCAAGAACGCACGGACCTTGCTGCGCTTGGCCCGTACGGCTTGACCTTGAGCCAAATATTTTCCCTTCCGGCCCTCTCACTCAGTCAATAAGTACCGTGTACTCCGTGTACTCCGATTTGGAGGCTTTGGCACGACTTCAAATACTCATTAATTATTAACGAGAATCTGTTAATTGAAATGATCACGGTTTCTTGGTGTAAAATAAGAAACTTAAAGCGAGGGATTAAAGCAATTGCTGCAAATGCGTGAAAAGTTAAAAACATTATATAACAATCAGCGTTTACGCATTCCATACGTAAAATCGTGACCGAAAAATAGAATAATATTGAAATTCTTAATTGAAATATTAAGGCCCCCCTCCCCTCACACACACACACACAAAGATTTCCAGTACTTTCAGGGGATTGTAGGTTCAGGCATGTGGCCTGATTTTACAGATGTAGTTGACTGGTTACCGCGTGAATAAATAAAGGGATAACATAATCCTTTCTCAAGAAAAAGGACAATTCAATTTAAGACATCTGTGCACGTTTGAGCTAATTGAGTAATCCAAGATTTCCTGTACGCTAGAAAATGTGTTGGATGGACAGCCAACTATTGTTTCTGTTGATTTACCATATACAAGCCATAATATAGTTACAAAATATATTTAGCAAAACGTTTGTTTGTGGGAATTTGTAACAGTATAAAAGACAAGGAACACTTTGCAGACCTGCTGAAACAGACTGTGACGTGCCAGAATACTGTCCAGGAAACTCTAGAGATGTGAGTGTGTTTTATGAACGATTATTAGATAGTTTAGCTAGAACGATTTTAGTCTTGAAAAATACTTTTACGTTCGTACGTTCGTTCGTTTATTTATTTATTTAAACCGAAATTATCAAATCTTACTTTACGATTATGAATTGAGTGGAAAAAAGGGTGTATACAATGAATGTTATGATCAATTCGCTCGTTATTGGTTAATCGTCTTCGCTTGTAGTTTGGTAAATAAGATCATCGTAAGTTTATTATGATATTGCAACTTCATTTATATATTGCTTTTAAATTTCAGTGTCCTGCAAATAATTACATGCAAAATGGAATACCATGTCGTCATCAAACAAAAAAGGTAATTCGTCTTACTGTTCAAGGGAGAAAACTCAAGCCGCATTGAATTGGGCAAGCTCGCATCATTTAAAAGGACTACCTAATAATAGGTATGGAAAGCGTTTTTAGTCAAACACCTAATAATGAGTTCTAAAATTATTTGTTCAAGTTATTTGTCGGCAACTCGAACCGAAACAGCGTTGTGGTCAGGAACTTGTCTCCGCGTATAGAGGCCCGATATGTCCGTATAAACCCGCAGTTCTGGTACAATTGGATCTGTCTGCGAGCGGAGCTCTATGGATGTTCTGCTAATGAAGGTAACTAAAACAAACAAACAAACAAACAAACAGAAACTAAAGAAAAACATACTTTAGAAAAAATGGTAACCCATCGAGTTGATTTTTCATGGCTTGAGTATACGTCACTTCCGTACGTCCGTACGTCCGTGCCCATCGCGATGCTGATTGGTTTATTTCTCTTTGGCGGGAATCTGACGCTTGTCGACATCCGAGACGTTTTTGCTTTTGAAAACTTTTACCGTAAAATATTTACTGTTTAGTACGAGTAGAAAACATTATCCAAGAGAGGATCCTCTGTTTTCAGCTTGTTTCGAAAAACATTAAACTAAAAACTAGGAAGGCGAAGAAGAGTTTTAGATTGTAGAAAGCGAGCAAGCCTATCTTCAATTCACCGAGTATTTGTCGTTTGAAAACAAAATAAGTACTCAAAAGCTCTTTAATTTATATACAGACACTGCAAAAGTTTTTTAGACAAATAAGTTGTTGTTGTTTTGTTTTTGATGTTTTTCCGTGCAAGCAAAAAAACTAGTAAAACGGAGAAATCTTGAGATGTTATGAAAGCGAGCAAGGCACTCAAACTTGAAATCATGGCTAAGAAATTGTCGTTTAAAACACCAAAGTAGATAAACGAAGCATTGCATTTTTTTTAGAATCCCCAACCAACATTGCCTGTTTTTCTGTATAATACTTCATGAAGAACAAAAGATATTATTTTTAAATGCTATATTGGAGAAAGGTTTTAATTTGCCGTCAAGTTGAAAATTCATTCAAGTCCGTCCAAAAGGATAGAAAAAATTCTTTGTGCTCGCTTGTTGTTTGTCTTTATTCTCCATTAAAGTATGAACAGATGTACTTACTTTGGAATACATCTTGTAGTTTTGTCGTAAAGTTGGCTGAACTCGATGGAATACCATTTTTCTAAAAATGGTAACCGGCTAAAGTGGGAGCTCCGCTATAAAGTGGGAGCTCCGCTATTAGGTACTACCTAATTTATATATTATTATTTTTATGTGTGGGTTAGAAAACCAGGGAGGGGGAGGGCCTTATAAGAGATATTGTAAAACGATCTCTACACCCCGATGTTCACAAAATCCTTTGCCGTAAGATGATTATTTACGCCTAGTATTTAACAGATTTCGCTGTGATGGAACAGTCATGGACACTATTCATCTTGATATACCAGCATGACTTGAAATATCTGATACTTTATTGTCATGTGAGATTATTACAAGCGATACAAAATAGAATACATGGTACTTATGACAAGCGCCATCGTTAGCAATAACAGTTTTTAAAAAGTTATTCATTTTGTTCAGAGGGTTATGTTCTAGAATATTCTAAGAAATGCAGTAAGAGTTCTAGAAAGTTCTAGATAATTTAGAGGAAAGGAATATAGTTCTGGAAGGTTCTAGAAAGATAAAAGTATTATTGTAACAGAATATTCTAGAGTTTTTAAAAATATAGCATTACATGATTTAGATTACACTAGAACGTTCTCGAATGTTTATCAAATATATAAGTAGGAAACAGTAGTGAGTTTAGTTCAAGAGAGCTATACAGAAGAAGAACAGCAAGTCTTTCAAGCAAGTACTACTGAAGATACTCAGGCTATATCAGGACTAAAACTTTAGGTAGTTAAAGTTATTTAACTTAGGGAACAATTGAAGTATGCTTTAGTGTTTTCTCGGGTTTGTCTTGTTACTCGCCTGTAACAAGAGGTTTAGGTTTCTTTTTTCATTTTTATTTTTCAAAGTTGTAAAGTTATGGAAAATGCTCTGGGATTTTTTCTATTACCTTTAAAGTTCGTATAATTAACGTTAATTATATGCGTTACAATAGGCCACGTTCGATATTTTCAAATTCAGACTTGATTGCGAGGCTTCATTAGCAGGGTACTTCATGTATGAACGAACATTTATATGGTAGGGATAGATAATGTACATATACGACGTTCTTACCTTTCGGCAATAAAAGAAACTTTTGGGAGAAATGCTAGTCAGTTCACTATTGTACAACGTAAAATCGAATTTACATTGTTATATTTGCTGATCATTTTGAGTTTAAATGCAATTTTAGACATCTTGTGAGCCTCGGTATCGGGCTTGAATTTTAATATCTCGAACGTGGCCTATTCTCTCTTGTATAGGCCATTTGCATGATGGCGTATTTTGCTACCGGGACCAGAATGCTTTGAGTGGCTTCTATTGTCAGGCAAATTTTACCAATTGTCTCTTTATTCCCAGAAGAGTATAAAAGTCTGAATAAGAAAGCATTTTAACAAAACACTCTGGTTAGTGGTGGTAAAATGACGCCATCATGCAGATTGCCTACTACCTTGATCGAATCGGATAATAAACTAGTTGAGAATGACGACATGACGTCGTCGAAGCGTCCCAAAAAAAATGAATTTCTGTCCTTGATTTTCTTCTAAATTATCTTTAAGCCGAGAAAATATAATCTTTATCAAGTTTTTGATAAATATCTTTTTTCATTTTTAAATAGTAAATCCAACTTCACCAACTCCACTTAAACCATACAACGACTACTGTGTTGTACCTAAGAACGAACTGCTTATTCCTCATGAAAACAGCAGAATTATCTTTAAATACGGAAGAACATGCAAACAAAAGTACATGGACTTCCGATTGGATGCAAACGGTGTGCTTTGGCATCACAGTAGTGGAAGAAGAGTTTGCCCAGAAAATGGCGGAGCAGGAAATGGAGTAAGACTGGTAATTAGTAGCTCCTGCACAGACCAAGAATCGAAGTTCATCAGAACATCAAGTAAGGTTTCCATTTTCCTCAAAATTGAGTTGATTATGTGCCGGATATTAATAATTTAACGGAAACTAACAGCTTTTTCACCCCCCAAAAACAAACAAACAAATAAACAAATAAAAACTGGAAACTGCAATGCACCCCTGTTTATGGAGCATGTTATTAATAAATGCCACCAACATGACCGCGATGACAGAGGAAATAAAATAAAACACATGAAATACATGAAATACATGAAGTACATGAAATAAATGATCTGCTACTTTATGTTGAACCGTTGAATTAATTGGAAAGTGGCGTTCGCTGCTATTGCGTCGCCTCTCACCAATGCGATCAGGTTTGACTCTCGCCGGGATCGGTAATATTTGAGTGTTTTTTTGTTTGTTTGTTAGTTTGTTTGTTTTGTTTTGTTTTGTTTGTTTCTCTGTGTGCTTCGAGAGTTTTTCTCCGCATTCTCCGGTTTTCTTCCCTCTGCAAAAAAATCAACTTCTAAATTCCAATTCGATCTTAGGAGATATTCTTGATAAGACTAACCTCTTATAGTATTCACCAAATTGTGGTCTATCACAAATCCTGCATTCCGATTGCCTACTCTACTAGGGGGCTATTCGTGATAGCTTATGGCTGAGAAAAGTGCCGGTTTAGAAAAGAAAAAGAATAGCGGCTGAATAGCGATTTGCAGATGTTTCAGACGAGTATTTGACCTACAATTTGGTAGATACTAAAGCAATTAGACCTCTCGCCCTCATGGGCCACGACTCAAATAGCCCACAAAGGCTACGGCCTCGTGGGCTATTGACCCGTAGCCCATTCGGGCTACGGGTCTAATTGTTAAATATCTCCTTTCGCAATATAATGCGAGTTAATTGGTTATTATTAATGAGAGGAGTCTGGTAAATAGGCAATAATTACAACATTATTATTATAATAATAATAATAATAATAATAATAATAATTATTATTATTATTATTATTATTATTATTATTACGGTGTGCGTTTGGCGATTCTCTTCCGTTAGTCACTCTCCGTCTTTGTCTCAAACGTACAACCACCTGTCTACGTTCCTTCGCTGGCCGAGATAACCAACTCGGTTTGTAAACATCAACTAGGTGATAGAAGTATGTTTTTCAAATACTTGAAAAATGTACTAATGAATGATATTTAGGACTTACGCCTTAAAAAAAAAACTTTTCTCCTCTCAATGGAACTAAAATAGCCGAAAAGCGCTAAAAAACAGGGTAAAATGTAATTAAAGAATCTATCGTTTTCACCCAGAACATTCACTCAAACACGTCAAGACAGGCAAATGTGTTCATCCTTATGGCGGGTGGCCTGGTAACAACCGTGAGCTTGTTATCTATAGTGGCTGTGACCACAAGAGACTTCAGTTGTTTTTCATGAAACCTGGTGAGTGACCTATAAAAAATATGCAAGAAGAGATCATGTTGCTTACAAAAGAAATGTTTTCCCTAAAAATATATTATTATTCAAAGGAATTCCTTCTAAAGTATGTGTATTCAGGAGCGTAGCGAGGATTTTGCCATGGCGGGACCCAAAACACGTTTTCAGAACATCGGTAAGTCGCGTGTACTTTTCACGTGCCTACCTAAGTGTTTAGGTTTCTGCGTGAGGAAGACTTTCTTTGATACAGTAGCTGAGTAAAAATGATGGGATTCAGCTCCTTTTAAAGGATTAGCAGACATTGATTCGTTACTAAAAGATCAACAGGATGGGGGGGGGGGGGGGGGGGGAGGGGGGGGCAGGGCTCCCTTGGTCCCCTGGCTACGTTCCTGGTATAATAGGCAAAGGAAAAAAGCTAATAGAAGGAATATCCCAACGCCAATCATGAGGGACTCGTTCATGGTATTTTTGAATTCATTTCAATTACCCGTGTCCAAATCTTTTTTATCATTAAGAACGACATCTCTAGTCTCCGTATTATAAAACAGCCAAGAAAGTATAAAAACCCATTTTCTTGTAAAGTTTTTTCGTTAACGACCGGTGGACTGTGATCTCTGTTCTCTGATACAAACACTCATGCTACAAGTTTTCGACCAATGAAAACGCGCGCAATTGAAATATCCAAGGTCGTAAATAAAAGCACATATATGCATATGTTCTTCCAGATTGCATAGTGCCACTCGGGTTATCGACTCAAGAAATTCCAGATGAACAAATAACAGCTTCTTCTTCACGTGGCAATGATTTACCACGCTTTGGTAGGCTACACAACAACAAATATTGGTGTGCAGCTCAAAAGAAGAACACAGAATATCTACAGATTGATTTAGGAAAGGTGAGGCAGTGGAGAACTTAAGTGCAGAAATTTAGAGTGATGAAAAATGCAGTACATGTTTACAAAGTTTATCAAAGGAATTATAAATACAGTTGAAAATATTATGGAAGAATCAGCGGAGATTTGCACGACACATGTTACGACAGTCATGTTGGATAACAGAATAGCATCTATTTCTCATCTAAAAGGAACTTACACATGAGATTCTTTATGTTATTAATTTTCATTTTGCTATACGATTAAACAATTTTATATCTGCCAAGCATTTTTTCTTAACAGAAATGAGGATTACGCAACTCGCATCCTTTCTTTATGAATTAGGTTCAAACCATTAATCAGATAGCAACACAAGGTCAAAGAAACTGGGATGACTGGGTCACTGGATACTTTATAGAATACAGTCAAGATGGCGTAAGATGGTCGGCGTACAGCGAAAGTGGCAACCAAGCAAAATCAAATGTAAGTTTAACAATTTAAATCACTATTTTATTGATGGCCAGTACTTTACATCATTCAAAAGGTGGCGAATGGTCTCATTGTGTCTCGCTAAATGAGATAAAAAACTGTTACTGTTATTGTCACTGTTACTGTTACTGTCACTGTTACTGTCACTGTTACTGTTACTGTTACTGTCACTGTTACTGTCACTGTTACTGTTACTGTTACTGTCACTGTCACTGTCACTGTTACTGCTACTGTTACTGTTACTGTTACTGTCACTGTCACTGTTACTGCTACTGTTACTGTTACTGTCACTGTCACTGTCACTGTTACTGTTACTTTTATTGTTACTGTTACTGTTATTGTTAGTCATATTGCTTCGCGGGAAAATGTGCTGTAACAAGAGATACTCAGTGCAGAGATCTTTGGGGAGCTGGTGAGTAATGAAATATCTTGATAAACTACTAGCTAGCTAAAATATCAAGAATACTTCGTTGTCAAGTATGGAAATATCGAATAAAGAGAAAGAATAAAACTGAAAACAATAGCCTCTGCAATGTCATACAAAGTTATTTTTTCTCACTCGACCTCTGCAGAGTGAATAAATTAACTAATTCGTCGATTCTTTAATTAAGCAATAAAATATAGTTTTCTATGACTCTACCGGTTAAATAGAACACGCGGGATGTTGGGAGAAACACGAGAAAAGTTTGAAAATCGAGCCGTAGGCGAGTGATTTTCAAATTTTTCGATTGTTTCTACCAAATCCCAACCCCTATATTTCACCGGTAGAGTCGTAGAAAAATTAAAAACTATGGTAATGATATAATTATGTTTTAACTTTTAGACAGCCAAAGTGCAAATCAACGATGTTATGATAAACTTAACATGGAAGCTAAAGGATTTGGTACTTGTGATCCTGCATCCAGCTCATCCTGTTCACGGAGGTGAGTAGCAAGGCATCAGGAACTCGGCAACAGGATCTAGTAATAATAAAACTTGGGGCAAGATGTTAGTAAAGTGGAAAAATACTAATAATGACTAAATATTATATACGGAGAGCAAATTTGGATCATAACTTTTTAAAATTCTACTTAGGTGCGTTTACACGGTACCGGACGAATTTTTGACCATTTAGGCTTTTAGCCGTGCAAATTTGGGACCTGGAAAATCGAAGTTAAGTTTTTGACTTGTACTGATAAAATTGAACGATATCGTGTGAATGCCTCGTCCGAATAACTTTTCTAACGAAAAGCCACTTTGCAATTAAGGAGACGCCTCCGTGTAAACGGTACATACGGGTCAACTTTTTTAGCGTTCAAAAATTCGTCCGGTACCGTGTCAACGCAGCCTTAATAATCTCCAGCAATTCAAAAGGTACGGTACGGCTAAGAGTTTACAACAATTGCACAGCATTCTTTATCTCATAATATCCATCCCTTATTGGTCACTGGGTGCAAACAAAAGCTGCTATTCAGTTGCTGTTTTTTTTTCCAGTAATGTCCTATGTGGTCAGATTCAGTGCCTTTCACAACGAAAGACTCCCGTGGTAGATTATGGAAAAGCGTACCAAAAGCTGACACTGGAAGGCTCGATTCAATGCAGGTATAAACAATTCTCCCGGTTTTAGGGCTGCCCATTTTGGAGAATATTTGCAGTGACCTTGCATAATAGTATATTCGATTGTTATCTCAATGATTCCATTATATAATTCTGACTCTGTGCGTGTTTCTCGTAACTTTTGCCTAAATTTTCTTTCCTTTGACTTGGCTTTGCTAATAGACGTGAATTATTACTAGATTAGATCAATATATATTGTTCATGATGATCCACGCGAATTTTATCAGTAAATGAGCAGTTTAGTACTCACGAGTTTTTGTCCATAAAATAATTTTTATCAGTGCGGCTGTTCTGAAGAATTCTGATTCTCTTGGGCTTGGAATGGTCATCGAAGGAACAAAGTGTGGAGACCAGAAGGTACAAATTGTATTTCGATCAGTAAATGTAATATTAAAACTATTGGATTAATCCTGATATATTGTTATTATAGATGTGCAGTAACTTCGAGTGCAAGTCTTTTGCAGAACTTAATATTCAAGCTTGTTCACTTGTAGGTGGCAAAATTTGTAATGGCAAAGGAGTGAGTATTCAAACAATTAAAGAAATAACTTATAAATTTAACAGTCAGCGAAAATTTCTTCAAAAAAAGAATATTTTCATCTAAAGATCTATAAGAGTTAGGTTAGGCATTAATTGGCGCGTATTTTACTGGACTACTGTGATAGAGTATAGTTATGGAATATATTATTCCTTCATTGACATCGTTAATTCATAACTTCACTTGATTTTTTGGAACCCACATGAACGCACACGAATAAAAAACATTTGCTGAATGAGATATAAACGGATTCATTTTCTCTCGATTACAAGAAATTCACCGACATGTCGTAGTTCACTAAAGCAAATATAATGGAGCGATTCTTAGAACTAATCTACATGTACAAATACAAAACTATAATGACTTATCAGATGTTAATCATAATGGACTTACCGAAAGTATCCCTATAGGGTCCAAAAAATTCAATAAAAAAATCTTTTTCCTTCTTCATACCGACTGAATTTGGGAATATACAAAAGCAGAAAATTTCTGAATAATTATATAGGTACATATGTGACGAAATTTTCGGATTTCTTAGATACGTATAAGTATTATATACAGAGTGGGTTTTTCAGAAAATTTCGGAAAAGCTAGCTCCGTATATATATACAGAGTGGGTTTTTCAGAAAATTTCGGAAAAGCTACCTCCGTATATATACAGAGTGACTTTTTCAGAAAGTTTCGGAAAAGCTAGCTCCGTATATATATACAGAGTGGGTTTTTCAGAAAATTTCGGAAAAGCTAGCTCCATATATATATACAGAGTGACTTTTTCAGAAAATTTCGGAAAAGCTAGCTCCGTATATATACAGAGTGGGGTTTTCAGAAAGTTTCGGAAAAGCTAGCTCCGTATATATATACAGAGTGACTTTTTCAGAAAATTTCGGAAAAGCTAGCTTTTTGATAAACCAACACAGAACGATAGCCTGTGTTGGAGTTAACAGGTATTCGGACCCAAGCTAAAATGTAAGTGGTAGGGGAGGGGGCGGGAAGAAGGTGTGTGCGTGTCGGGTTAGGGGGTGGGTAGAAGGTGTGTTAGGCGTCGTGGGGTTATGTAAAGGAGAAAGTGTGAGAATGGATGGAGAGAGTATAATGATAATAGAATAAATACTTTTTATGCTAGCCCTTACTTTTTTACATGGCACCCCCTCTAGCTTTTTCTGCCTCGCTCTCAAAACCTCATTTATCTGACCGA
>WUAP02136217.1:0-12963 GCA_015163945.2 Stichodactyla helianthus
TATTTTGTAGATTTTCCTCTCCAAAAATAAAGAAGAAGAGGTCATCAGCTTTAGGATCATTTCCTAAATCCACCAGCGAACAAGAGGGATAGGAAAACTCTGGAACATTGAAGTGTGACAAAGTGTGTTTGTCCACGTCTCTTCATCTTGTTCTTCTTCTTCATCCGATCCAGATTCTTCAGTCTCGCTTTCACTTGACTAAGTAACTGGTTCTAAGCCATCAAAATCTAATCCAAATCTTCTTCATCATTATTTATATTCTCAAGAGTATCTTCATCATCTGAATAGCCAAAACTCACTCTAAATTCTTCCTCGGTAATGCCAGGACGCAGAGACGCCATGTTGTTTACGCTAACGCATGAGTGACAAATTTTCCTTGCTCACACTCCCTCCCTAAGCTCTCAAAATTATGCGCAATTGGTGGATTCTGATTGGCTAATAAACAAGGGACATGTCTAAAGCTATTGTTTGTAGCCTCGGGACCAACAGGGGAGGAGAGGGGATGTTTAACAGAGTGTGCTTTTAGCGGCCAGTTATGGCCGGCTTGGGAATAACAGGAAGTTCACAGCCAGCTGGCTACAGTCGGGCTAGGAGAGAAAGGGTTAAAGAAGATTAATCTAAGAGCTTGCTTTTGAAGAAGTAACAATTTATTGATACAAGTTTTTTAGCTTGACCCCAAATGCTTATTCTGTATGAGAGTAAAGGGTGAATAAGAGATTTATACATTGTTAATAGAATGTTTGTAGGTAAGAAGTGTCTCAGTTTTGATATTAAACCAACAATCCTATTTTTATTGCTTAAGAGATCGATATGATTTTTCCATGAAAGATGTTTATCAATCAGAACACCGAGATACTTAACATAATATTTACGCTCATGAGAAGTGGTCTTATGGGATAAATAGTTGTATAGTTTGAATGAGATACAATTTGTTAATTTTCTTTGGAACGAGTGGAATAGATTTTTTTATATTAAGAGTTAGCTTTTTGGTGATTGGCCATTCTTGAACGTGGCTTAGTTCAGTGTTTGCTTGAAGTTTGAGTGTTTTAGAGCATTTATTAGCATATAGGATATTAGTGCAAATAAATGAAAGTTTAAAATATTTGAGCAATTTGATATATCATTTACATGTATATAGAGCAAAAATAAAAAAGATTCTTTTTTTTTTGCAATTTGATATTGTGTGGAAATGAAATAGAAATTTTTAAATGGCAAAATACCACTTTAATTACAGACTCATTTGCTCAGGGCTAGCCTCGTTTCACTGTCAAAATCTTCACTTTTACCAATGGTGAAGTACAGAATACACAACTTCAACAATACAAACACTTTGAATTTCCACAGAGGCATGTGAATATTCTACACAAAAATGACACAGGCTAACCCTGAGCAACAGAGAACTTGAAACTTGAGCATTGGGTAGAACTGTACATATCAGCACGTCAGCCTATTGGGCTATTGTACATTTCAGATGGATTACTAATTTCATTTTTCCATTTTGACAGTAGGAAGGCTGCATGTAAAATGGCCATGAGAGAACTGGTGGAAGGAGAATGTGGAGGAGCCAATCCACTGATGAAACTAGTGTCTCATTTTACTCAAGACAAGTCTTTACAGCAGGTAAAACAAAGATCGAACATGCAATACAATTACACACAACAATCCCAGATTTATTAGATGTTTATTGTGCTTGGTAAATGAATATTGATGTAATTATGTTTCATCAAGCAAATTTTCTCAGAAAAAATTCTGAGCTCCTGGCGGGATTTGAACCCACAACCTTCAGGTTGCTAGCCGACGCTCTAACACAGTGAGCTATTGGTGCTCATGTGAGCAAGGAAGGTTGGATTTGTTTTAGTTACTGTTACAGTGTGAGATACATGCATGACATCTGTTGACATCTGTTTTTTGTGTCTGTCTGTCTTATATTGACAATAAAATTTGTCATCAAGTCATCAAAGTAGATCTACTCAGCTTTGTCTTGTGAATCTACACTACTTTGATGATGTGATGATGGCAGTTTGTGATTATGAACATACACACAACAAAAAGATCTCAACTTGTTAAGTTTATGTAGTTCAGCTCCTCGGACATTACAGAGTAGTGTAAAGATACAGTACAGAACTGGGAGAAAAGATTCTGGAAACATCTCATTGTGCTTTAGCTTTCATGCCCGTAATCATTTGAAATTGTGATCATTGGAATAAATTGAAAAATGTTTAATTGAAAAGTCAGAAAAAAATAAGTTTTTGTTCATCTTTTTATTTTTAGGAAGGGCTTGTTCAAGAAAGATTTGGTCCTCAAAGTCACTTGTTACATGTAAGTACTATATGTACTGTATAGAGCAGTTTTTGTGTGAGTGGGAAATATATGGCACTGACTCAGAGCAGGCACCTATAGAGAGCTAAGGATTTTGTATTGGTGGGAAACTACCTTAAATTTGTAACTGTACTGTGACCATGCTATACCATAACTATGCTTTGCAATTGGATGATTCATGAAAACAATGGGATGCCATTTCAGTGTTGACATACCCTACTGTGTGGACTGCTTTCTGTAAGTTAGTACTTTGTGTTCCCCACTTATGTGAAAACCAATCTGTGATGTGCTGTAACACTCAGATGGCTTCCTGTTGTTTTTATATAAATCTATCTAATTTCAACAAATTTAGGTAATTTAAGTTATGGTCATGGTTAGGGGGCCTTATGACCAGATATATGGTACACATATCTACATGTACACTGTTGTTAAAAATTTACTGTATCATTTCCTACTCACTCAAAATCCACTTGTAAGATAATTTTATAATTACAATACATGTGTGTCATTGACTAATTTGCTCTCTTTTTGTCTTATTCAACCCAAAAGGGAGAGAGACCATTTCACAAAACTCCACAACATGAGGTATAGTTAATTCAGGGTTTGTATATACCTCTTATGTAAACCATTGAATTTCAGCAGCCATGTTTCAAGACCTTGAAAGTCCTTGAAATTAATGTTTTAGGTCTTTTCATACTTGAAAGTCCTTGAATTCTAGGCAAAGCTCATCTGTCAAGACTCTTAAATTAACTTTCTCTTAAAGTGGACTAGAAATAATGGAAAGTTATAGTGCTTAGAAGGAAAGGCGAAAGACCCTTGGAAATAAATTCGGAAAAATTAATTTCCGACCTCACTGGGATTCGAACCCATGACCTTTGGATTTGTACTACCGACGCTCTACCAGCTGAGCTACAGGTCAGACTGGGAGCAGGCCCGGGTGAAATGGGTGAAATTTCACCCCGGCCTGCTCCCAGTCTGACCTGTAGCTCAGTTGGTAGAGTGTCAGTAGTACAAATCTGAAGGTCTTGGGTTCGAATCCCAGTGAGGTCGGAAATTAATTTTTCTGAATTTCTTTCCAAGGGTCTTTCGCCTGGAATAACCTCCTTTCTAAGCACTATAACTTTCCATTATTTCCACCTGAAGAAGTGTGCAAACCCTGTTAATTGTGTGTCTTCATAGCATCATCTTGAGTCATGAAAATACAAGGGTTATCCCAGGTGTGATATAATGATGATGTTTATTGTGATTTGTTATAGCTGGAAAATGAATATCTTCATGATCCCAGAACACATGCTGCTCCTCAGTCATTCAGAATGGATGCTCTTTTACATGAGATGAAAGAAATTGAGGACAGAAATTTGCATCACACCTCAGTTAGAGGTGAGAGTCTTTCAATAACAGTAAATTGTTACATTCACTGTTATCATTACACTATCATAAAGCACAATATTGATAGAGATGTGTTTAGTTTGTCACTAGCTTGATAGGGAACTAAAAAAAAGTTCAGAGTCCATCTGACAGGAATCAAACTTGTGACCTTTTGGATACTGGTTGGATGCTCTACCACTGAGCTACTGAGGGACTCATGGTAATGGTCACTTTACTGGATTCCTATTCCTGTGTACTGCTAGGGTTAACCCTTTCCCTCCCAAGGGCCTTGGAGCTTAATCCCCTGTTGTTCCCAGAGGTAATTAAGAGATCAAGCCAAATTATTCAGTGCAATTCAAAATATACATTTTTACAGTCATACAAAACTGCTCTGTCTTTTTATTATCATTAGCACCAGGAGTGGCAGACTTGGTCAGCAGTGAATGGGCATCAGAATTCATGTCTTCAGAAGCACGGCAAGTAGATGGTATGCCAAAGCAATCTAAAATTCTTTTTTATTCACTGGTTTATGCTATAGCCTACTTTCAAGTTCTCAAAAAAGATGCATGAAGGCTTGATGTGAAATCAGGCTTGATGGCATGAAATGACTGAAATTTCTTTGGATTTTTCTGTTGGAAATGTGTAATTTTATAAGCAAACTGCCAACAAGTACTAGAAAAGAGCAACAACAGAACAAGTTGGTCTTTTCTTGTCACCAAGCTTGATTTTGCACAGAGCCTCACCAGAAGTGGGATATTAGATAGCAGATAGCAGATATTGTTTGAGTGGAAAACAGTCTCTAATTATGTTTACCTTAGATTTTATATTGTATACTAGTCTTTGTCGTAACTCTTTGTAACAATTTATACTGTAACATCAGAATGGACAAAAGAATATGAAGATGCCATACGAAATCATCCAGTAGCAGGTATTCAGATGTTGATTTTTCATTTTTAATGATTTCCTTGCCAAAGGAGATACAATCACTAGATAAGACATAGGTCATTCCAAGATTTGTGAATTTGAGTAAATATAATTTAAAAACATTGAAAGCTTCAGTGGTGCTGGCAGCAAAAAGAAGCCATTTCTAGCAATTTTAAGTTACTGTCATTTTGCATCATTTGCCCATAAATATGATGGTTTTGGAATAACCTATCCAACTGTTGCCTACAAATCTACCTTGGTGATGACAACCTCTTTTGAAATACAATGTAGAAGTCCTTTGTACAACATTTTGATGTGTTTTCTAAACACAGCCTAAAACAAAAAAGGTGAACTGATAAAACAGAGGAGTTTGTTATATGTTTCTTATCTTGTCTTATTGTCTTGCTGTTATTAGAGCTCCATGATGTTCAAGTAAAGTGGGCAAATGAATACTTGGAAAATGTTAGGTTTGTATGTGCAAAGTACACTGCATTTCTGTCCTTATTTTTATGAGGGTAGCACTAAATAGCCAGTGGCTAACAAACCTGTGGCCTTTGTCCATGATTGAATTGGAATTTAGAAGTTGATTTTTGTGGAGGGAGGAAAACCTGGAAAAACCCTCAAAGCACAGGAGAGAACCAACTAGAAACTCTACTCACATTTGAAACCGAGCCCTCATTTGTAGTAAAATATTTAGCATGGGCAACTGATGCATTTTTTACAAGATAGCCAATCATAGCAAGAATTTTTGACAGATAGAAGTAGTACTCTTGTGCTTGAGTGAGTTCACATGCAAATGCATCTGCCAGACAAATTCTCACTATCTGATTGGCTAACTTGAACTTGTAAAAATATACATTGGGTGGCCACAGTAGTGCACATTACACAGTATTATGCAACCTATGTATTCTTTACTTCTACTATTTAAACAGGGTTGGGTGAGTTCCTTATATAACATATAGACATTTTCATGGTTCACACAAGCCTTGAAAAGTCCTTGAAAATGTGTTAAGTCCTTGAATAGTCCTTGAATTCAGAAAATTTGATTTTTGTCCTTGAAAAGTCCTGGAATTTTTTCAGTATCTCCTTGAATATTCCAATTCTGACCTTGAATTTTGTGGATGCTGTTGGCATAATTCTTAGTCAGCCCCAAAACAAGATAAATCTTAGTCATCAGTCATTTCTTGTAACTAAAACTTCGTAATGGGGCCTTCTCTTCATGCTATTTTTAGAATGGCAGATAACCTTGGGGATGAGTTTCTCTAGTTCCCAGTGTGTTCTGGGTAATTTACAAGATGGTGTACATTTGGCTCCTTGTTATTTGGGATCTTTCATTATAAAATAAATTCAAAAATAGTCCTTGAAAACCCCCAAAAAGTCATTGAAAAGTCCTTGAAAAGTCCTGGATTTTTTTCCTTTAACTTCTGTATGAACCATGATTTTACATTAAAGCATTCAATAACACTTATTCATAAATGTATGAATGGCTTCCCACTATTGTCACAAGAAAGACCCATTTGCAATGCATACATTCTTGTCAAAAGTCTTTGGCACAACTCCATGTTTTATAGCAAAATCATTTACATCATAACAGATTGATCCCCCCTCTCCCAATTCAATGCTGTTTGATTGAGATGTTTCTCCATTTTTATTGAAAGCCAGGGAACAAACAAAACAAACCACAGCCCAACATTGATTGGGGGAGGGGGGGGGGGTGGATATTCGGTGTTGTTGAAGGTGAATTTGATTGGAGTTAAATTTTTCATCATACCAATGCATTTTGGCAAGGACTGTAGTTACATTGTAGGTGTATGATAATGGAAAATTCAATACAACTAGTTTTCCCATTGACTTTTCCCATCATGTTTTCTAGAAACTCTTTTTGCTCTATGATTCCCATAATGTATTTTAATGATAGCATTTCATGATTCATTGTTCACTTTAATTTCTAGAGAAGTGCCAGATCATCAAGAATGGTAAGATGTGGTGAAAGGAATTTCACTTAATTTTATTTAATGGTGAATGAAAAGCCACTCTGTGACAATGCCAGAGCTAAACCTCTTCTGAAACTATCACCACCATCATTGTCATTTTCATTGCCATACACCATGCATCACCACCTTCTTAATTGTCATATCGTCATCATTATGTGCTTCAGAAAACGTATATTACTGTGTCAAAGATACTTTATTTAAAAAAGATTAATTTACATGGCTTAATTTTTATTTAAACTTATGCCTGTCCTTACACAATGCATCCTAAGAGGTTCATATAAATCAAAATACAACAAGCGATGTACACTGTACTACCCTCATTAAATTACATTTTATTTTTTGTCACTAGCTTCTAATATCATGATCATCTTCCTACATCATTCAACATCATCATTATAATTATCATCATCTTCAATATGTTATTATTTCACATTAAACTATAATCAGGCTACCTGTAGCAACACACTGACAGAAAGCTTGTTTGACATTTGATTATCATACTTCGTTTCTTCATTTCACCAGGACACAAGAGTACACACAGGATGATGAAAGTGAACAACTTGCTTCTGTTGCAGGAAACCTATTAGAAAACAACCAGGACCCTAAGTTTGCAAACTCAAAAGTGAGTTCCAATCCATTGGTTCAATGGTTATCATTGATTTTATGCTTTGATGATGTCTGTGTCTGGTATCCGGTCAACTCGCTCCAAAGTCAAATCGATACCAGTCAAATCGATACGCAAAAAGTCAAATCGATACCATGAATTTAAAGTATCGTTTTGCCTACCTATCAAATAAGTTGTGAGACCTGTGAAACCTATCTTAAAATAGTGTGATACAGTAAATATATCAAACAAGGAAAAAATACAATAAGTGCTGGTGAGTAAGGTAAGAAAAACAGAAAAAAACTTCAGACGTTAACGAGTTGTTGTGTTACAACAACAGTGTAACGACTTGTCAAGTGAAAGCGGCAAACTATCCTGATTTTTGTAAGAAATCTTTGCTAGTCAAAATCTTTATTAAAAACACACTTTTTATCTTTAAAAAAGTTTATATCAATCTAAAGGCAAATAAAGTAAAAGAAACATTGTGAATGAGTCAAAAACTTCAGACGCGAACGAGTTATTGTGTTACAACAAAAGTATAATGACTTGTCAAGTGAAAGCGGCAAACTATCCTGATTTTTGTAAGAAATTCTTGCTTGTTGTCAAAATCTTTATTAAAAACACACTTTTTATCTCTAATAAAGAAACATTGCGAATCATTTGATCTTCAAGTTTACATCATATTCATGGTTTATATTAGTTATATACAGTAATATGAACGCGTATTGAATTGACTTGGCATTCGTATCAATTTGACTTTTTACATATCGATTTGACTGGTATCGATTTGACTTCGGAGCGAATTGACCGGCATTCCTGTGTCTTCAGACATGTAACACATCGCCTTCATACAGATTCTATTCAAATCCACACACACGTACAAAATCTTTTAGCAAAGAAATATTCCTCAGAAATGTGATGAAAAGTGATTATCAGGAAAAGTATGTTGTTGTAAACCATGTTAAATAAATTACTTGGTAAACTGTAATCTTTTTCAGTTCATGAAGTTTATGAAGAAACTAAGGGATGGGGAATTCAAAGTTGTAAATAACCAGGCATGTTTAGAATACTTTGTATTTGTATTTTTTTAATTCTTTTCTTTTCTTTTCTTGCTTTTTTTATACAATTTTTGTTTTCATCTTATCTGAAAAATGAGGAGAAACCTAGATGTATTTTAAACAACTAATGTGTGTTATATGGACCTCTTTACTTTGGCCGTAATGTTTTTTCTAGATCAGATTAGATCATTTCAGATCACATCATCCTCTTAGGAATAAGATTCTTTGTTTAAGGTTTATACATATTGCTGCATTTCTCATTATTCTGGAAACTCGGACATTTCAACAGCTCATTGTGAAATTGGTTTTTCGCTGCTGTCAATCAAAAGCAATCAGTGGGTAGCTTTTGTATTTTTGATTGGCAGAAGTGAAAAACCAAATTCCAATGGGCAGCTCACAACTACTGAGTTCCCAGATTATTGAGAAATCTCAAGGGGTACCAAAGAAACTAAGAAATAAAAACCAAACCAGGTGACCTGAAATGGGAAAAAATGACTAAAGAGATCCCATTGGTTATGATAATTAAGGTATGCTCAATATATGTAGGTAATTGATGCAAAAACTGGTCAAGAAGTGACAGATGATTCTGAAGAAGTTGAGGAGTGGATATCAGATTATGACAAATTTAGACTTGATGGACAAGATTGGACAAAGGAATATATGGATCTTAAGGGGTTAGAAAAGGTACAATCATCTATTTTAAACACCTGACAGCACTCCACTCTAAAATACACACAATGATTATGCAAAATGGTAACTAGGATGTTATTTGCAGCCTCAGATCCCAACCCTACACCCCCTCATTCACCTATTCCCTGTCACCACCACATGCAGTAGGGCTGCATTCATTATGTATGGCTGGGGGGGGGGGCAGGTGATATACTAGGAAAATTTCAAGATTCCCCCTTGTAATAAGAAAAAATTCATGTATCCCCCAGCTAAGCTTTTAAGAGTATTATCTAAAATTTTGCATCCCACCTCAATGTCCAAAAAAATTTGAAATCCCCCCATTAACTGATAAAAAAATTTTCAGATCCCCCTGAATTTTAACTGCTCCCCCCCCCCCCAGCCATACATAATGAATACAGCCTAGGTTGCACTCATGGACCTATACTGAAGTGCAAATAGTTTGATCCTGCACAAAATGGACTTAAGAAGCAAGTTTGGTGTACCATAGCTGGTTAGTGCTCTTCCTGCTAAGTGAGAGGTCTGTAGTTCAATCCTCAGTGAACTCACACACTTGTTTCAACTTCTCTCTAATCCAAGTAGCTTTAGCTTTAAATACCCTTAAAACAAAGCACTGATGGAGAGAGGGGGGTAAAGCTTCCATTTTCCATTGATATCAGCCTTGTAGCTGAAGGAACTACAGACATTAAATAAAGTTACTTTACTTTTTACTTTACTTTAAACTGGATTCTTACCTGTTTCAGACTGAAATGGACTATTGGGATCATTTACAAGGGGAATGGGAAGATCTTGTCAGGTAAAGTATTGCCTAAAAAGTTCCTTACTGTAAGCCTTTTTTAAGTTCAGACAAAAACTTTAGAAATACTATGCCAAATTACCTTTTGTCATGTGTTGGCCATGTTGACAGAAACAATACATTTTTGCCTGGTGAGCCTCACATTCTGTCACTTCACAATGAGTTTAGCTGGACATAAACAAAGGTTTTTAGTCTTACGGGAGAAATTATGGCTTCAGTTGTGAGAGTTTTATGTACTAGATAATAGTTAAGAATAAGACCCAAAAATTGCTGTTGATATGCTGTTGACCAGCAGCTTTTAAGTAGGTTTTCCATTGTTAGGTTGGCAGTACATTGTCAAGAGGTTGATAGCACAATGTTTTGACAGCTACCCACTTGACACAGTTTGTTGAGCATCAGTCTGTTATGCGGGAGGTCCTGAGGTCATGATCTGGCTGGACCAACACTCAGGGTCTTAAAATAACTGAGAAGAAGGTGCTGCCTTTGCAATTACATCTTCAAGGGGTTAGACCTTGACTTTTGCTTGGATGACTACTTAAAATAGTGGTCCCCTCTCGACTCTTCCTTGACCTACATCAGAGGGACATAAAAGAACCACTGAGGATGTAAAGAAACTCTGACAGTGACCATCCTTAGTGTTAGGCCTCTACTAGTGATATTATTGGGTTTAAAGTGGGATGGGTTCCAGGGTTTGAAATTGCAACCAGCTGGTTGCCAATGCAACCCTAAATTTAGTGTTGGCAACCAAAAATTTAGGTTAAGTCACCAAATGGTGACCAAGCTAGTTTTCAGGTCTTAAATGGAGGTTAAAGAAATAAATAATACTTGCCACCTTTTTCAACTGTGTTTAATGTCCAAGAAAATCATTTTGGAAAGTAAAATATGTGATAAAATACTGTATTTCCACAAAGTGAAAACACACAACATAATCAACATTTTACTCTTGCCATTTTCAGTGGTTTAATGCAGGAAAATACTGTGGGTGCAGTGCCATGGAAACAAGAAACAAGCTCTCTCTATCACAGTCTATCTTAATGAATACCACATTCCAGAAACTTAATCTGATTAGGGACTTTGGCAACTAGATTTTATACTCTGGTGACCCAAAAACTGTATCTAGTTGCCACTTGGTACCTGCATAAGAAAGTTAATTTCGGACCCTGAGTTCAGAGGTTTTTAAGAGGTTGGGATTTCATGGTGTAATGTACGGTGAAGGGAACTTCCAGTCCTACTGTACAGCACCAGCCTTTGGGCAAAATCTCAAATAAATTTTCAATTCACAAGAAAACTCTCAGACTGAGATTTAAAGTAGTGTCAGTATTTTTTGAATTGATTGGCTGTTTTTGTCATAGACATGGGGATGAAGAATCACAGTCATGGTTTAATGAATATAATGCAACATTAAATAAGGTAACAGTGATTTTACCAGCTTACTATTGTGTTAATATGTGTGCATGCAATACAGTAATTCTTATCATTATTCAACAATAGATCTTTCCTAATTTCATTTCAGTGACCACAAAACAATAGTTCCAAATCGAGGTTGGACCTGATACCTTACCGTAAATGTATGATAACATTAAGTGCAGCCATTCAAATTGAAACCATTGTTTTGTGGCCAGTGAAGCGAATTTGGGAAAGGTATATTGAGAAGATTTTTTAACAGACTAGATTGAGGTCAAAATCCTGTACATTTTACATTGTCTTCACACAGAGAGTTCATCTTTAAATTTCCCATTTCATTTCCAACATTCATTTGAATATTTCGTTAAAATGTAACTGTTCATTAATTAGGGACTGGTCATAAAGTAATGAGGGGGTAGGGCTGGTTATAGATTGTGGTGGACCACTCTTTTTGTGTTAAAAGGGTTGGGACAGGAAAAAATACACATCAACAGGCAGGTGGGATTCAGGGTAAGTGTGGGTGTCTAATCCCACTTCTTGGGTTAAATTTTGGTGAACTCCACTCATGTATATTTTCATAAACTCTGATTTTGTTGGTTTTACCTTCATTATTCAGTTACCTGAATCTCAATCCAGTGGAGTCTAATCCCATTTTCCATTCCATTTCCTTTTCACCCATTATTTTTCCTTTGCACTCCCTTCCATCTACCTTCATTTATAAGGAAATATCATTGGTTTTTTATAAACTTGCTCTGCACATAAGATGCTTGATGTCTTTTTTTTTATTATTTTTTTATTCAAGGAATATAAATTTGAAGAGGATAATCCTTTACTTGAACACCCAAATCCATTTGAAGAAGGGCTAAAGAAGCTCAAAGAAGGCGACCTGATTAGTGCAATATTATTATTTGAAGCTGAGGTTAGTTCCTTGTCTGTTCTCCTATCTAGCTTTATACAGCTATTTCAAATAAGGTTGAAAGGGCGAATGGCAAATTCCACTAGATGAACGAGTCTACTTCTCGCCATCTAAGACATCTAACGTCTTTGCTGAATGGTGCAGGGATTTTTTAGGGATTTGATATATGAATACGAAGAAATTATTATTGCTCCACAGTTCCTTTAGGTCGTGCAATCACCAATCGCCGTTCGCCGTTCTCTGATCCTTTTTTGAAATATTGGAGGCATAATGTACTAATAAAGCCAAATTGGAGGCATAATGTACTAATGAAGCCAAATTGGAGGCATAATGTACTAATAAAATAATTTAAGTGTTTCTTTGTTCGTGGGATTCATATTTGTCTACATTTGTTTTCATCCACGTATATTTATTTTGATAATATTAGTCCTAGCTTTCGGGTTTCAAACCCATCTTCAGGGGAAAACTTTCTCGTGCTTTTAAGCTGTGCTGCTGCCGATTGTGCTTTAATATGCAGCCCGTAAAGTGGTGGTGAACCGAGTTAAATAACCCTGTGGAAGACTCCCACCCCTCAGAAAAAAATAGTGACCTGCTGACCAAGAAAAATAGAGACAGCTCGTAGTCTAATGCTCGGTGTTATCAGTAAGTTTACAGAAAAAACTGTGACGGTGTACACTTGCGTAATTTTTGTAATGTCTTTTAGGTACGACAACGACCAGATCATGCAGAGGTAAGAGGAGTAATCCAGTTTTTAGTAATGTTTAGACTTCATGCCGTATTTAGGCCTTAGTGCCATATTTAGCGTTTTAGTGTAGTTTTAATAGGACGTTTGCATGATGGCGTCATTTGACCACTACTACCAGAATGCTTCGCGTATTTTCTTTCATATTCAA
>WUAP02136228.1:0-12961 GCA_015163945.2 Stichodactyla helianthus
TGTGGAGAGGGGGGTTGTCACAAATAATGATATGCATGTTTTATGCATATCAATGAATTTCACGAATCGTACGGATCGTGAACTACCCTCGCGATCCGTATCCAGTCGACAGTATTGGACATGACTGAGATACCATGCTGGTTTAAGTTGAATGAAGAAAAGATTGTTCATTATATAGTTTTTTTTTTTTTTGTAAGTCAGCCAGCATGGTGGCTATGTCTTCTTGCTCAATAATTTGCAAACCAAGAACTGTTTGTCTAAAATGCACATAAATATTATTTAAATCTCCTTTAGGTTCTTTCTTTAGATGATAGAGCTATTTGTTGGTTGTTTCCCTAGTGTACTTTGAGGGTTTTTCTCCGGGTTCTCTGGAGCTCGGTAGTCAATGACACAAGTTGTCTCACAACAACGAAAAGTCTTGTAAAAGGTTTATTTCTTGTCTTTTTTGATAATTTCTATATTACCCTAAAATTACTAAAACTTACTCTGTCCTTTGTAAGTCATATAGACACTTTAGGAATTAAAATCATTGAGTCTTGAACAAACATTATATATACAGTGATAATTGTTGTTCAATTAAGCTTTATCCCAAATACAACTATGATTTACCGAATTTGCGAGAGAACTTCAGTGACACACACACGCACAGTTTGAACCAGAGAAAGTTTGCACGTTCACGTGTCACAATTGATATTTTCAAATCTTATATTGTTCGAGATTTTGTTACCCTGAACACTTCTCAAAGATTTCTAATAAAACTAAATTGATTTCCACAAGGTTGTTCTGGCTGGTTACCATGGAAACATTTAACGACAAGAGACATGTATATAGGTTGACGGGGCATTCATTACTAAAACCCTAAATAACGCCTGCTGAAGATGTTCGGTGAATAGTACAGAGATTAAGAAATGGACATGAAGAAATTCTTATTGCTTCACAGTTCCTTTTGGTCGTGCAATCGCCAATCACCAATCGCCATTTGCCGTTCGCCCCGTCAACCTTTTTTAGAATAGCTGTATCTACCAAGACAGGTAACTGATAACAACCTCGTCACCAGGGCCTTCTCTTCTCGCTTTCTTTCTAAAATGGCGGTCTTCGAAGGGAAGACCCTTGTAAAGGCTGACAAGTCACATATTTTGATTGGTTCATCAAACAAGCATTCTGATTGGATGCTTGGAGCTTATGGCGGACTTGAATTAAACTGAAATAATTCCTCATTATTTTTGCAGAAGAAGCCAGAGGAGGCGGTTTATGTAGAAGTAGTTAAATCGTATGCTATCGCACACGCTCATTTAGACCAATTCCGACTGTTTTATATATAATGTAAGATCAAACTCTGCGTAATATTTGAAGTATAAGTTTGACTAGCATCAGCATTGATACATGTAATTGCGTAACAAAACATTTTCTTATTTAACTGTCGTAATGATATTTTACTCATTGACTCAGTCTATTTGACACAAAATAAGATAAAAATCACAGAAATATATGTGTAATGATACCTAACTCATGATAGGGGATAGGTCATCAATTCTTATGCACAGGCAAGGTGAGACTATATGAATTTATGCATGGTTTTCTGTATTCTTTATTGTAATAGATTTTGCTAGTGGGTGGGGAGAGGTGTTCAGAAAAAATGTGTTTGATAAAAGGTAGGATTAAGAAACATGGTATAGCCTAATTTTTACAACCAAATGATTTTAATAACACTAATACTAACATTCTATTTATCAAAGGATGAAGAACATATCTTACAAATCAATGTAAATACCAAATTTACTAAGAGCTTCAAAGCAATATTATATTTGAAATTGAAAGGATTAATAAAAGAGTCCATGTTTGTTAATATCACTTAGGACTTGGTATCAGAACCAGGCAAGTGGCAGACTTGACATGGAGAATTAT
The DNA here is from genome assembly GCA_015163945.2 of Stichodactyla helianthus. Classification (NCBI taxonomy): domain Eukaryota; kingdom Metazoa; phylum Cnidaria; class Anthozoa; order Actiniaria; family Stichodactylidae; genus Stichodactyla; species Stichodactyla helianthus. The sequence continues at coordinate 1,906 of WUAP02136228.1, forward strand.
TTTTCAACTGCCACAGTGGCCTTGGAAAAACATAGAATGTGAAGAAGCTAAAGATGAATTAATGGGACCAAATGAAACATAAAAGCCATTGTCTGAGTGCTTGAATGAGCTACATCACTTCGGCATAAGATAAATCATTGCTCTAAGTCTGCAACCATGTATACATACATACAGAGTTCTTTATATTCAGACATAATATCAGCCTTTTTCAAAACATTAACCTATTTCGAAACATTCCCACCATCCATGCACTAAATTGAAAAGCTAAAAACTTTGAAAAATTCCAATTAAAAAAATGAAGTTTTCTTATCTGAACTCGATGCAGTAGAGCCAAAATAGATTATTTCCACGTTAATGATGGTAAGTTAACTGCCATAGCCGCCATTTTGAAACTGAAACCACGTGATCAAATACTCCAAAAAATCTTGGAGTATTTTTGGTCATGTGACCGATCTTTCCTTCGAGCATTGCCATTTTGGAAAAAAGCGAGAAGAGAAGGCGCTGGGGACGAGGTTGAACTGATAAGGGTTGTTATGGAGGGAGAGAACTTTGTCCCATGCCCCCTTCATTCTAGGTACGAAAACCGCGTCGATCTGGGGAGAGAGAAAGAAACAACTCCCCAGGTCCCTCACTGCTACATGCAACAAAACATAGAAATCTCTCTAAAAATAGCAACAAATAGATACCCTCTAAAGTTCACGTAATAAGCTTGGAGTCTGTCTCAAGTTGAACAATAACTTGATCCCTTTCTCAATCTTTCTCGTCAGCTTACTATGGATTTCCATAACAATACCATCTGTCCATATTGCTGAATTCCTCTGTACTACTGATGACAGCTCAGTTATTGATGTTTATTCATTTCCAGACCTTTGTTGTAAGAACTATAAAGTGTTCAGAAATACGTATGATACATTGTATTTATATTATTTCGAAGATGGCTCGGGTTTTTCGATAAACAAGCGGGAATATATCGATCAAGATCGCCCTAATAGTTGACGCGCCTACTTCATTCAATTCCCTAATGTTGTAATTTTAAACCGAAAAAGCTGCTCTTTCTTTCCCTGAGTGCAATCGAGTCCACAGAATCATTGGTTTCAACTGAGAGAACTAGAACTTCACAGTAATCCTTGATCTCTGGTATCTGGGATTTGTTCTAATTTTAGTGAACCAAAACTCTTAGTGGGATGCAACTGTTTCGTGATTAGTCAGCCCACCCTGTGTGCAACGCTCTGTGTGCTGCCTACAATAAACATGCAAAGAAAACATCGGTGGATTCATTAAGTTAAGAACTGGAAACGGACGCTGAAGACGACCGAAGAAGAGCGAAGACAGTTCCAAGATTGTAAGCTACAGCAATGGGTAAGGTTAACAGTTATTAGCATTGTTAATAGCTATTAATAGTTTATTAAGTTCATGCTAAGTAATTCATTAACTTCGACACAGAGTGGATGTTGGCTTGAAGGCACACGATTTGTTACAGGCGGGAATTTTTTATATGCACGATTCAGGCATTACAACTATTGAATATGATCAGAATTGTAAATTTACTGGTCGAGTCTAGAAATAATTAATGGTTCTTGGAGTAAGTTGTTTATCTTTCGTAAACTTTTATAATTTGTTTCTCAGCATGCAAGCAGATCACAAATACCCCCTACGTACTACTTTGGAATAATCCTTATTGTCTTTGACTTTTTTTCACGGAAAACAGAGATTCATCAAGCCATTAGATATTTTGCAAAATATATACGTAATGGCACTTTTAATAACTTCTTCAAAGATCAAACTGTAGTAAAATTAAACTCCAAAACGTTAAGCTTCAGAATCTTTTTAAAACTTTTCAAAGTAAATTTTGATGTTTAAGTGCTGTATGTTTCGCTAACTCTTAGCTGCTCAGTACTTAGGGTTATAAACGTCTTTCAGTCGTACATTTAAGACATTCTCAAAATGTTATAATTATAGCCAAGGTTCAAAAGCCGTTACTCTTGACGACACGTATGTATGACATTGCGAAAACGGTTTCGCTGTGCCATCTTCTAAATAGTTTTTACAACTTAATATATGAGATATCTTCTATATATTAGAGGAGAACCCTGGTTTTTATTAAATATTTACTTCATTATGAAACCCGTGAACTAGTGTCAACTTACTTGCGTTTTTGTTTGTGAACTAAAGATTTAACGTAAGCAACTTTGCCGATCGCCTGTCAAGTGGATTTTCTTTAGCAGAAAGTTGTACAGGATCGCAAAATTGGACGGTCTATCATACGTTTTTGTACAATAATCAGACATCTAAAGTTGTGAATTATAAAGTGCTTTCAATGACTTGTATTAAGTATGAAGACATTGAACAAAGCGAAGGAATTCTTTTGGAGTACAAAAGTAAACAACAATAGCGTTTTCATGCAAATTTTTCCCATTATGACCTCAAAGTGCTACACTTGAATTTAAAGTAGCTTAATTTGTTTAAGTTTTATGTTGTTAAGTTGTTGAGCTGCTGCGACAAGTCACATAACCTTTAGTTACTCCAGCTGAGGGCAGAATTCTCGCAAGAAAGCTTCGTGCAAGCCCAAATAGGGTATTATTACGGGATTTATTTATAATTCCGATGGATTAAAGGTAATTTTCGTCACTAATTTCTTGCAAAGGCAAAGAGTTCATTCTCATATTCCAATGAAATGTCATACTTCTAATCTCAACAAAGCGAACTAGAGAAAGCTACGAAACTTGCAGAACATTTTGCTTTAATTTCAGCGGTTTTTTTTTTTTTTTTTTTTTTTTTTTTAATCGATTCCTGTGTATTTTATCATTGTCTTCGGCATGTTCTTAGACCACAGCGCTAAAAACTTGTGCCGACTTGCCGTACACGCGCTTGCAGAACTGAGCAATATCTGTTTACTTAGACTTATGACGACTTTTGGTTTTGAACATTGAATTTTGAATTTCAAAACAACCTATTTTTGACACCAAATCCATCCAATTACCACTTTGTAGCTAAGGTTTTAAGTCCTTCACTTCTATTATCCGCTTTGATTAAGTCGAGTGAGTAAAAAATAGTCAGTCTCAGGAAATCTAACTAAAGTATCAAGCTTCAAATTTTCACCTTATAACTAACATTGAAGCTCAACGATAATAATAACGTCGTCATTTGTAGATAAAGAAAGAAAAAATCAAACTCGGAATAGAATAAAGCGTACTTAGAATCACCCGTACTATATTTTCAGGTCTCAGTAAAGTTGAGGAATTAGAAGCAAGGTGCTCAGAGCTCGAGAAACGTTATAACGAAGCTGTGCAAGCTCGAGACGAAGCGATAGAAGAAAGAAACCGAGCAACTGTGGTCCTTGCTTTTCAACTCGAGAAAGAAACAGCTGAACTAGCAAATCAAATAGAGGATTTAAAAAAGAAGAACATAAGTATCTTGGATGAGAATGATGATTTGTCTATAAAACTCGAGTATGCTCGAAGGGACTTGAAGAACCTACAGGTATGGATAACTGCAGATGAAGAAGTACGCTGGCGTCAGGCTGAATTTTCTCTTTTATTTCTTTAGAAAAAACACATCACGTTACAACTTGAAAGTGAGAATCACATACTTGAAAGAGACGAGGCTATCGAGAAGGTCAACGAGTTGGAAGAGGAAAATAAAGTATTATCAGGGGAGGTTAACAGGCTGTTGGGGGAGTTGAGGAGCGCTGGTGTAACAAGCAAGAGAAACAGTAATGGAACTAGACTAACTAATCCTACTATCACGATAACTAGCTGCTGTAGTGACGACGACGAGGATAAAGGCTTGGGTAACGGTAACACCTTCAACAACAGCAGAAACAGTGGAAACGACTCTGTGAGTGGCAGAAACACAACTACCAACAAGAGTACCAAACCTTCTTCCAACGAAAACAGAAGAAATACTGAAAGTAAATCTGGAAATACCCGTAATACCAACAACAACAACAAGAGTACCACGCCTTATAACTACAACAGCAGCGATAACAACAGCGTCACCACCACTATCAACAGCAGGAAAAACACAAACAATAAAACAGGAGTTGATAATAATTCAATAGAAAAGAAGATACCTAAAGCATCTGCTACCAACGTCGATAACTCCAGTCATTACAATAATAATAGCAACAGCAGCAGAAACGCTGGCGAAATAACTGGGAATCAAACTGAAAATACGAAACCATCAGATACATCAGTCACCACCAACAGCAACAAGAATAGTAGCTGTAGCAGCAACAGTAGTAACGGCAGCAAAAACAATAACAACAAAACCAACAGCAGATATATTGCTAACAGCAGCAGCAGCAGCAACATCAACACCGGCAACGACAAAAACGAAAGCAAAGCTGAAAGTAAAAAGAGCAAGAAAGACATCGCAATGGATGGTAATTTTTTTTATTTGTATGTAGAGTTTAATTAAGTAATAATTTTTTCTTATTTAATTTGCAATAGTTGTTATCCGGCTTTTTCTATTTACATTCATGATTGTTAAGGTGTTCACTATTACACTAGGCAATTTTCTTTACAGTTTGTTCCGAAGTTTTGTTGCGAGACAAGTTGCACTAAGTATTTCATTGTAACATGCTAAAAGTGTCTCGCAATTGTGTTGCCGCAAAAGTTTGGTATGTTAGTTTCGGGCATCTTTTCTCGCAACAAAATTGCAAGACAAGGAAAATTGCCTAAATGTAAAAGCACCTTTATGACTTCTTAAAACAGAAAGGCCTCCTATCACGCTGAAGAAATCTGCCATCGATAATGATTACGACATACACGAGGAGTTAGGAAAGTAAGTCAAAATTTTCTGTTAAGGAATTAGTAGAATAAAAATATATATTAATAACTTTATTTTAAAAACTCATGAATAATTAATGAGCAAAACACAATAGAAATCAGTCATGAAGGAGTTTTTATATCTGATATAGAATCGTCTTCATTTGCATAAACTTTAACTTGGATTTTCTTTGCCAAATTTAGTTCATTCTTCAAAAATTCAGTAGAAAATGAGAACATATCTAGACGTTTCTTAAGCCGTCTAAAAAACGAGCAGCACGTGTTTTATCAAATATCAAAAACCCTCGGCTACGCCTCGGGTTTTTACATTTGATAAAACACTGCTGCTCGTTTTTTAAATACTACTAAACTAACATCGTAGTCCAAAGACTAAAATCCGTTAAGTCATATGTACATATAAAAGGCTATGAAATGTATTAAACATTGAGCAATCAGATAAAGTCTTCCAAGCTAGTGTATATACTAGACTACAATGCTTTAGAGTGCCATACCATGGAATATCCCACGTGTCACTTGTATTTTCTCTGTGTACACACGAGCCTTTAGGCGAGTGTGCATACAAAGAAAATACAAGTGACAAGTGGGATATTCCATGATGTGCCACGAGAAAGCATTGTATAACTATTTTATTCCACACCATAGAGAGTACAAATGCATGGTGGGAAGGAAGAGTGGAATACCGACGAATATACAACGGGTTTCCTGCATTCCGATTGGCCATATTTTCTATGGTTAGGGATAAAATATTAATTTAATTGTGTTCGTCTTACGACTCGTTTAGGGGAAAGTTTGGCGTTGTCAAGAGAGTAACAAAGAAGGCCAGTAAAGATGTATTCGCTGCGAAGTACATCAAGACGTCACCGTCAGCAGCGGGCTCGTCACGTGATGAAGTTCTTAGAGAAATCGACATCATGGGTCGATTGCAGCACAAAAGGCTTGTTGGGTTGTTGGACGCTTACGAGACCGGGAAAACCATTATCATGATCATGGAATTGTAGGTTTTAAACGAAGTGGACCTATAGTCTGAAATTATGCAGGGTTCTACCAGCAAGAGGGAGGGGTTGATAGGTCTTTAACAGGGGGAGATCCAGTTTTTGTTTGTTTGTTTGTTTGTTTGTTTATTATTCTCATTTTTATTATTTTTGTTTTGTTTTGTTTTGTTTTGTTTTGAGGGAGGTTGTACCATTTGATCGGGACTCGAGCACCAAAAGTGAATAATATGAAATCTATAATTGACTGAAAGCAGCTCATCTCATGTCAATCCTATTTCCCATTCCATGTAATTAAAATCCCAATTCCAATGAATCAGATCTCATTTTTCCAGCAGCGCTTACTATGAACTTCAAGGACATCCCATGAAGTTCATGCACTCACTTTATATGACTGATTCCCAATCCAATTTTTTCCCGTTACTCACTTTTCACTTTATCTTTCCAGTGTGTCAGGTGGTGAGCTGTTTGAACGAGTGGTTGACGAAGATTGTTTGACAGAGAAAGAAGCCGCATACTACATGCATCAGATTCTGCAAGGACTTCAACACATGCACAGTAAAAATATCCTTCACCTAGATCTCAAGGTATTTTTATCTTAAATTCATTACAATTTCAGCAATTGGATCGTTTTTAAATATTTCTGTGTTGGTCGTCAAGGTTCCTTCTTCTGCGTGATTCCCGGAAATCCCTTGAAATGTATGCATATATTATTTGCACCACTTTTCAGAGTGTCCCCAAACTCTCGGAAACTTGTTTATCTCTCGGTTTTTCACCGATTTTATTTCTATTTCTAAAGCCAGAAAATATAGTCTGCGTTAGCAAGGATAGCTGGGAAATCAAACTGATTGACTTTGGTCTCGCTCAAGAGTTGATTCCAGGCACAAAGATGAAGGCGATGAAAGGAACGCCGGAGTTTATGGGTAAGGTCGTCGAAGAGCACAAAAATAAGTACGCTAACTTTTGCTTTTCTGAAGTTGGTTTTCTTTTCCCCTATTAGCTCCAGAAACTGTCAATTTTGAACCCATTTCTAAGCCTGCAGATATGTGGTGAGTATGTGGAAATTGGTACTGCCTTATGTAAGCTAGCTATCCAGGGAACGTCATCTAATATCCGTGTAAGTATCAATTTTAATCTTCTTTCCCTGTTGCAGGAGTGTTGGTGTCATAGCATATATCCTGTAAGTAAGGCAAAAAATATTGAATAATCAAAAATTAGACAGAAATGGTGTCCTGGTCCACTACTTATTCTTTTGAGATATTCCGCTCATCTCGAAAAGTTTATTACTAATGGATTAATTTTCTTGACGTCTGGTGTTTTTTCAGCCTGAGTGGTCTTTCTCCTTTCATGGGGGATGACAATAACGAAACTCTTTCCAATGTGAATTTGGCCGAGTGGGATTTTGATGACGAATCATTTGACGTCATATCAGACGAAGCTAAGGAATTCATTTCACAGCTACTCATTAAGAACCCACGGTAAGTTTTACAGAAATCTTTATCATAACTACTGCTAGGAGGATAAGTATCATATATGTATATCTCTTACTCACCTGGAGTTAAACAATATAAAACGCGCGCGCATGTTTCTGTACTGTGACATAAACACGCTGGGAGATGTAGAGCAGGAGAAAAGGTAGCTTAGGAACACGAGGCGTAGCCAATTTTTTTCTATTCCTCTTCGAGTGCTCTACATCTCCCAGAGTGCTTATGTCTCAGTACAGAGAAATTTATAAGCGATCGTTTTATATTTCTTTTATAAAATATTTTTCGCTGTTTTAGCGTGAGTATCTCCGTCCTCTGATGTAAACACGGTAGCCAGCCAATCAGGTCCGCGATATATCTCAAATATTTTATGATAGCTAGATATTTAACTGAGCATAACTTTGCAGAAAGGAGTTTGCAACATAGTACATATGGTACACACATAGATCTCATGGGCAAGCGAATAGATATGCCTGCCCTCGAGGTAGCGCGTGGGTGGACGTCATGCCTTCTAGTGCTGGATTGGAAGGTTCGATGTTCTTACCACATCAGAAAGCCACAAAACTACCGAGGACAGCAGGGCATTTCTGTGGCTGTACGCCAGCCTAAAAAGTTTTTTTTAATTTTTCTTTAAGGAAAAGAAACACGGTCGAGGCCTGCTTGGAACACGAATGGATGAAGGTAGCAAATAAACACAGAAATTCTTGAACGTTTTTAGCTCTGTCAATTGACGACAATCGAACGACAATAACCAGTAAGAAATGATTTTTTGACGACAGTCTGCGATTTGCAAAAAGCAGGGCACAGTACTCTGAGTCTGTCGCTAGATTATGATCAGATAGTGGCCCAGTTTTAATCAAGGTAAGTTTTTCATCTTTGTTACTAAACATGGAAATATTCTAAATCGCTTTCTAGAAAAGCCAGTCAGCAAATGCAGTCAAAATCGACACCAAAAAGTTGAAACAATTTTTGGCAAAAAGAAGATGGCAGGTACGTAATGTAAAGTTCGGGTGGCCGAACAAGTGTGCGTAAAACGGATTTCGTATCAGTGGGAAAAGATAACTTTAACATACTCGATACTCGTAGCTACGCGATGTGATTGGATAATTTACACGAAAACAATGGAAATAGTGTTATACGGCATACCGTACCGTGTAGGGACTGTAAGTCTGTTCCCTACTCTTCCCACTCATATGAAAAACTTTTTGTAACTGTTTTATCTAAAGGGCCATGAAAGATGGGTGTAACTATATAAGAATGTTTTTTGACCATGCAAGTATTGCGTCGAGCTGCAAGAGGAGTCAATCTGAGACAAAAACTATAAGGACAGTTGTATTCAAACTTTATTCTTCTTCAAATCTTGGTTTTGGAGAATTTATTCTTCTGTCTTGACAACTAGTTTGTGAACTTCTAGAATCTTATAAATTTTCAACCATTGCTAAACTTACAGATAATTTACCAAGAAATACAAATTTGCGATGATGCTAGAGATTTTCGATTTAACGGCACAAACGCTGATTTGTCACTAGTAGTACGAAGCATCTCGACACTAGAAAATCTATTTTTATATGAGAATGACGAAAATGAATGCTCTGCATGCTTTGCATATTTGGTATAGTCTGCGCATGTCTAGTTTTTCTAACTCCTCCCACATGGATCACAGCGTCAAAGGAGATGTAGTTCTGATAGGGAAAGATCTAATTTTACTAATCACAGCAAGGGGTTAATCTTCCATGGTCTAGGGGCCGACTAACCTCTTCCTTTATGCTTCGGCCGAGCTCCCTGATTAGTCATTATGGATAGCGGTGTTGGAGCCGAAATCTCCAGCTGACCCGTAAATGGTTTCGCCCTGCCATACGACGCTTCAGCAATCGATGTCTGGACGTATGGTCCCAAATCAACCACTTTATTAAAACAGCAAATCTCACAAACTAATGCATGGCAAACAAACAAACTTTCATCATTGGTAATAATGCTCACACGATGTTCTCTGGACGGCCTTTTTAAATGACACTAAAACGACACAAGGCTGTAATTGCTGTAATTTCCCTTCTCTTGTGTGCTGCACTCAATCGACACTTGCACGTGCACCTCGTTCACCCGTGTGCTAGATTTGTAGCAAATACATGGATTTGAAAAGTCTTGTACTTACGCACTTGCATTACAAAGGTACCTGCACTCCAATACCAGCCCGCACACCTACTGATAACGTAGAATGAATGTTAATATAAAATGTGATTGTGATTGGCGGAAGACCGTGCTCCATCATAGTATGGAGCACAGATTTCATCATCATGGAGGCTTAATTTCCGAAAGAAAAGAAGTCGGAGAAAAGTGAAAACGTACTTGAAGTATTATTAGTCTTCAGTAAGAAGGTAATCTCGGCCTGACTAACACATTTTCTAAAAATTTACCCTCCACAGAAATCAGTTAACGCTTTGGTAGCAGTGCGACGTCTGTCATCCATGTCCAATCTACTGGGGCTCAACAAGTCACGTCCGTCCATCGCGCCAATGTTGGCTAACTTACCAGCTGGCGAAGAAGAAAGCGAGGATGAGGAAGATTCTGGACATGATAAGAAAACGGAAGATACCGATGTAGTAAATGAGGCCAAAGTCGAAGAAACTGAATCAAAGAGATCTATTCAAGGGAATGGTACTGCTAGTTTGGATAAAAAGGATAGAATCACAAACAAAAATTTTCAGAGTAAGCAAGGATATAACAACACTAAAAGATTTTTCAATGTGCCTAAATTTCAAAAGTCCTTTTCTACATCGCGCAGCGCTGATTGGTTAATTTTTAGGTCCAGATGAGACGTTCTTGAAGCTTTTAATGGGAAAAATAAACACGTTCAATCTACCGGCTTTGGTCGGTCCGTGTAGAGAAAAACTTTGCCCTCGGTTTTAAAAACGTGCATTAAAGACCTCGGGCAAAGTGGGTTTTTCCCCTTCTTTTTTCTTTTTTTAACAACAAATAACATATATGTATGCAATGCGCCAGGATGATTGAAGGTGTCGCTCCTTATACTTTTCCTATAAAAATCCAGAAGTCTCATTTCTTAGTTTCGATATTGTCAGTGCAAGTACAGAGTCTAACATTAAAACATTAGTTCTGGGCAATGTGTTTAATTTGCTTGTCAATTATCTTGAACAGAAAAACCAGCCTTCACCAAAGAACTCGAAGACATCACTGCCACTGAAGGTGATTCCGTTACCATGGAAATCACCATTAACGGAGACCCAGGATGTGAAGTCGAGTGGTTTTTTGAAGGCGGTGAATTAAACGAACGAGAAGGCGTGACGATAGTAGACCACGGCGATGGCACCCATGCTATTACAATCGATGAATGTGAGGAAGACCATACAGGAGAGTACTGTTGTGTCTTCGAAAACGACGCTGGAAAAGCTACGACCAGGGGTTATCTTACTGTAGAAGGTACTCGTGGAAAATATATTTACTGCTGTTATTGTTGTCTTTGCTGTAGTTGCTGTTGTTATAATATATTATTAGTGTATTTGCTGTGGTCATGGTTGTTGTCTCAGACGCTATTGTTGTTGTTTCTGCTGCTGTTTCTGTTGTGGTCGCTGCTACTGCTACTGCTACTGCTACTGTTGTTGTTGCTGATGCTGTTGTTTTTGGTGGTGGTGGTGGTGGTGATGTTGCTGCTGTTGTTGTTGCTGGGGTTTTTGCCGCCTTTTTTTTTTTTTTTTTTTTTTTTTTTTTTTTTATTTTTTTTTTTTTTTCTCGTGTGGGGTTGGGGCGTATTTTGTTTGGGGGTGTAAAGGGCGGGGCA
>WUAP02136239.1:0-29649 GCA_015163945.2 Stichodactyla helianthus
AAATGATTGCAAGAAAATATTCTAAATTTCAATACAAAATGTTCAAATAAAAATTTACTGCTGTTAATAAAATCTTTATGTTACTGGCAAACATACTTCAAGAAATTAACCCATCTAAGTGAAGTCGGGTGACTTGACTACGATTCCAGGCGAATTGACTCCAATTCCAGGCGAGTTGACTCCGGGCGAGTTGACTCACGGGCGAGTTGACCGTAATTCGGTTGAACATGTGTCAGCTGGTCATAAACCATACAATTACCACATTGTTCTAAAACAACATGTACCAGTATTTATATTTTTATAGGAGTGAGGAACCAGTCATACCAAACATGGATATTTCTACTGGACATGTAGTTTTGGTAAGTCTTCATTACTGGATTTTGAATTGCTATAAAGTTGTGCCAAATGCACCTTATTATTTTGTTCTTTGTTGATACTAAGAAATTTATGTTACAATGTTACAGGCATACATGGAGGATCATCTCAATAACAAAGATAGATTAAACAAGGAATGGGAGGTAAGCTCTTGCATATTTAGCTGTCATTATCATTTATTATTTTGGTGGCATTTATGAAATTTCTCTTGCTCAGAATGTAACATTTTAATGGGTTTACTTTCTGTCTTTTCTAATTTAACATCTGGTAGTGCTTTATGTAATTGTGGATCTAACATTTAAAAATATGCTCTCCAACTGCTGTTTGCACAGTGTACAACAACATCCTTGCTTTCTGAAGTAGTTCATCCTTATCATGTTTAAAGAGCTGCTTGTTTCAGATCACAAGTCCCTAAAACTTGAAATTATCAAATTCAACAGGCGTTGTGCAGCTATGAAGCTGAACCTAATGCTACAGAGTTGGGTAAACAAGACAAAAATGTGAGAAAGAACAGATACAGTGATGTTCTTCCATGTATGTATGCTTGCACACAGTCATGCAAAAATAAACTGTGTGAGTCCATATTGTTGCTTCTTGTGTGTACTTAACCTCAATTATTTTAAATTCAGATGACCATAACAGAGTTGTTCTGCGAGAGACTGCTAATGCATCTGGTTCAGATTATGTCAATGCCAGCTTCATTGTAAGTATATCCTATTTAGATCAACAAACACAAAAGAGTGCCAAAAGACACAGAAAATAAGTTATCCATGTACTTAAATAGATTTCTTGAAATATATGGGTTGGAAAATGTTTCCCATTTTCACTTAAATTCTTGTTTTTGTTTTTTTATCTTACTTTATTATTTGTGTACATAATGTTTCACTGATGGTTCTGTTTATAGACCGACCATGACCCAAGAAACCCAGCTTACATTGCTACCCAAGGACCACTTGCCCATACAGTGTCTGACTTCTGGCAGGTAAGATTCGATAATGTGGAATGCAGTACTTAATCCCATGGTATCTTTCTTGCCCTTTTTCCTACCCCACCCTTTTCCATCTCCTTGATGCCTCAAGCTCTTATAGCTGATATTATTTTCTGGCCATTAGTATTGATATTCTGGTCTCTCTTTTACTGCAGATGGTTTGGGAACAAGGAGTAGTTGTTATTGTGAATCTCACAAGGCTTTCTGATCTAGGACTGGTAATTTTGTTTAATTTCCATAGTATTTCCTAGTTTTAGATGATATTTAAAAAGGATTAAATTAAAATCGAGATTAATTTAACAATAAAACTATCAAGTCTAGTATAATCACAGGAGATTTCTCTGTTGACATAGAAAACTTATATAAATATAAAGCTATTTTATGGGTTATTGTATTATCTGGGGTAATATATTTTTTCTGCATGAATTTATTTTCAGCCTCAGTGTCATAGATATTGGCCAGAAGAAGGGCATGAAACATATCATATATATGAGGTAAGATGTGCAAAATTTATGATGCTAATCCACAGGTAGACTGCTCCAAACATTTTGCCAGATTTCCCAGCAATTTGCTGGTATTCAGTCACATACTTGAAAAGGCAAGCGTTTCCCAAAGAATGACACAATTTGTCTGGACCAGGAATTGAATATTGGGCTAGAAATTTTAATTTTAAAATATTTATTTATTTATTTATTTATTTATTTATCTACATTTTAACTTTAATTAAATTTTTCTTAGTCTTTTCATTGAGACCAAAAAAAAAAAAAAAAAAAAAAAACTGGCACAAAGATTGAAAGAACATGGGGTTGTTGATGTTAATTTGTTTTAAAAGATCACTTTTACTTTTTAAGGTTCATCTAGTGTCGGAGCATATATGGTGTGATGACTACCTAGTTAGAAGTTTTTACCTCAAAAATTTGCAGGTAAGTTTAATTAATTGCTGTTGTCAAAGGAATTATATTTTTTATATTGTAGTATATAGTGTATTTCAGGTATTTTTCTAGTCCTACCTGTTAGAGTAATTATTACACATGTTTGTCTATATATTTTTACATGTTTTGATGAAATTGTCAAACTACCATTATATGTAATACTTACCTTCCTTGTTTCTTTGTTTTTAAGACAAGTGAGACGCGTACTGTAACTCAATTCCACTTCCTATCCTGGCCAGATCTCAATGTGCCCACAAGTCCCAAACCTTTGCTTGAGTTTAGAAGGTACTGTCTGAATTTCTTGGAAAGGATGATATACACCTATTTCAAAAAGGTTGTCATCGCCAAAGGCAAAAGGCGATAGACAATAGGTCAACTAAAAGCAAATAATCAAGGTCTTTAAGTGGTTTCGGGGCTACAAACAACACTGGATATCTTAACACTAACCTCTGTGTTCTTGACGAGAATAAAAAACAGAAAAACAAGTGATACCAGCTATTCTTGGATCTTGAAATGACCTATCCCCAATTGCCTGTCGCCTTTGGCAATGACAACCTTTTTTGAAATAGGTATATAACATGTTGACTTACAGAGGAATTAATAAAATTATTTTACAAAGTTGTAACCTATCAAAAATACCAACTGTCACCTTTTCTATTTTGTTTCTCATAATCAGAAAGGTGAACAAGTGTTTCCGTGGTCGTTCATGTCCAATAGTGGTTCATTGTAGTGGTGGAGTAGGTAGAACAGGTTGCTACATCCTTATTGACATGGTGCTCAACAAAATGATGAGAGGTAAGTTTATTAAAGGTGATTTTTTTTTTTTTTTTTTTTTTTAGTTTTTAGTTTTTAGTTTTTAAGAAGTACTAAGCAGAAGGCGAAATCTGAGAAAAGGGACAAAGTCCACTACATGCCTGTGATCTAAAATAAATGAAAAGGCATATTTAGGGGGAACTTGAACCCTAGTTGTGTGTTGTTGTTCTTAAATTTGTATACATACACGGCACCCACTTCTCCTACTTGCACAAAAATAGAATGAATACAGGGGCAGATCCAGGAAGGTGTCCCTAGGTGGTAACTGGTCTTTTCGATCCATGGTCATTTTGATCCAGGTCGTTTTGATCCACCCACATACACTTTCGATCCATGTTTGTATACAAGTTTGATCCAACGTTGTTTAGTGACTTCTAGTAATTTCTATTCAATGTCAACAGTTATTCAGCGTTGTTTTCGCGGTTAAGTATTCACCACCTTCGCAGTTATAATTATCACTTTCGTTGGTAGACCAATTGTTTCTGGTAGCAGTGGACCTACAAAATGAATATCTTGTTTTGTAGATTCACTTTTACAACCGATTGCAAAAACACAAGAGTATTACATCAAAGATTCAACTGACTTTATCAACTTTATTGAGAAAACTCCTATACCAAGCAAGGCCATACTTGCCACTTTAGATGTCTGTTCGCTGTACACTAACATACCTCAAGACAAAGGAATTAGTGTTATTTGTCAATATTACGAAGAGTTTTACAAAGAGAAGTTGCCAATACTTACTTCTGATTTAAAAGAACTTATGCATCTCATCCTTAGAGAAAACTCATTTAAATTCAATGACAGACATTATTTACAAACTCACGGCATTGCGATGGGTACAAAAATGGCAGTAGCTTTTTTGATTGTCTTCATGGCTCATATTGAAAAACAACTACTACAAACTAGCCCATTAAAACCTGTGATCTGGAAACGTTTTATCGATGATATTTTCACAGTATGGACCATTTCTGAAGCTGAAATCAGTACATTTGTTGATTTTGCAAACTCTTTCCATACAACAATAAAATTCACTAGCGAACTGTCATCAGAGATAGTTACTTTTCTCAATAATTGAGTATATAAAGGTCACGTTTCAGTGACTCTAAAATACTTGATATTCAAACACATTTTAAACCGACAGAGACATTCCAATACACTCATTTCTCCTCAGCACATCCTTTCAATGTTAAAAAGGGTTTTATTAAAGGAGAAGCATTAGGTCTTTTTAGAACTAACTCTGATAGAGTAACCTTTGAAGCCCGCATAAAAGCTTTTCAATCACGGCTTTTAGAAAGAGGCTATCCAGAGAATATAGTCTCTAACACTCTATCCACTGTTAATTTCGAAGCTAGACAGTCAGCACTGGAAAATAAAACCAGAACATCTAAAAGCATTTTACCTTTTGTCACCACTTAAAACCCAGCCACACCTAACTTAAAGAAAATTCTCACAAAACACTGGCATCTACTATCTCAAACTGAGAACCTCAAAAGTATTTATTCAGATCCTCCAACAGTGTCTTACAGGAAGGACAAATCACTAAAAGACCTCTTGGTCAGAGCTAAAATACCTTCCACTTAAATATTTAACCAGTTTCTTTTTGAGAACGGCGAATGTAGAAGGCGAAGGCAGTGCCATTTTATTATAAAAACTTCTGTTCTCAAATCTTTTCTTAGCAACGGTAGCATAAGATTAA
The DNA here is from genome assembly GCA_015163945.2 of Stichodactyla helianthus. Lineage (NCBI taxonomy): Eukaryota > Metazoa > Cnidaria > Anthozoa > Actiniaria > Stichodactylidae > Stichodactyla > Stichodactyla helianthus. The sequence goes on from WUAP02136239.1 coordinate 4,805, forward strand.
ATCTAAAGACACATTTAGTAAAGATTAAATAAGTCAGAACAGGATTATTAATGATGTCACTATATTGTCTTTTTTTCTTTTAAGACACCCCCTTGCAAATTTCTGGATCCGCCCCTGGAATATATTAAGTGCCTAGTAGTTCTAGCACTTTCACACTAACTGTGGGCACTATCACCCTTACAAACTACACTACATTAACTGTTTTAAACATACAACTCTCAGCTCACATGTTGATTTTTAAAATGAAAATTAAAAAGGGAGAGGAAGAAAAAATGGAACTTAAAAAGAGAGAGGAAGAAAGAGGCCTGAATGATTATTGCAGATTAAATTACTCAAGAATATGAGATACTTCTTGTGGCCAGATTGACAACACTTTGCTAATCTTTAATAGGAGCAAAGGAGATTGACATTGCTGCAACAGTAGAACATCTAAGGGACCAAAGACCTCATATGGTCAAAACAAAGGTGAATTTGTAATGAATGGATTTGTCTTTACATTATAATACCTCAAGGTAACAAATAATTACAGTTCACATTCTTGAACTTGGTACTCTATGCAAATACTAGAACTTTAATGTTGTTCAGAGACAGGGTTATAAATTGCTGTTGAACCTTAGCATTTAATTTGCTGAAACCTCCCCCAGCCTCCCAGATGAGAACCTCATGAAATCCCTGGGGGTAGGCATTGATATTAAATGGAACTCTTGTGGTGTAGGGGAGGAGGATTATGGGTGGAAAGACTAGGAACATGTAAGAAAGGAAAAATGAAGCATGGAAATCCTGGGGGACCATTGCCAAGGGGGTAGGGGTAGTAAATATTCAAGTGGAAATCCTGGAGATAAGAAGAAAAGATAAATATTCTCACTGGGGGGAGTGGTTATAAATACTTTGTGATGGCCCATTGGTTTTTATTTTGCTAGCCACTCAAGTTAACTTTTTCTCATTGTTTTAGGCTCAGTTTGAGTTTTCCCTCACAGCAGTGGCAGAAGAAGTTAATGCAATTCTCCAGGCTCTGGCCAAATAAATTCATCACAAGCAACAGTCCACAAAATATTATAATAATTTCATGTTCAAAATAAATCTATGGCACTCTCAATGTTACACCAGTGTGGGAACCTCATAAATTTTATTTGAATTTAATTTTAGTAATAATTATTAATTGGTGTATAATTTCAGTTAGTGAGAGTATGCCTTCCTTCATAAAAGCAAACAGAAACAAAAGAATGGGAAAATGTTTTTGGTTGTTTATTTGAGTTAAGCCTTTTACTCCTCAAATGGTTTATAGGAACTAATTTCTTAATATTTCGTTAATTTCATAATCTCTTAAAGAGAAGCAATGGTAATTGGGATTAGTTTCAAATTTAGGTTCATATTAATTTTCCAATTTGTACAATAGTTTTGTTTTAAGTATTGTTGCCTAGTACTTTAACTGAAGGTAAAAATATCAAAGTGACGTCATTTCACTTACAAAATACAAAGAGTGTTATGATATTTATTTATTAAACAAAGTAATGCAGATAAGAAAATTTAGAATGAGTAGCTGGGTCAAAGTTACCACCAGCTACCCAGGCTAAATAGGCTGGTAGCATTAAGTATCCCAAAAAGCTGAATTGTTGTAAAAGGAATAAAATTAACAGCCTTAACAGCTGTTAATTGGGGCTTGATCAAAGTATAGATGACTGTTATCTTGTCAACTTTTAAGTTGAGAACAGTGTTTGGAGTCAATTTTAAACACACTCATTGTAATTGATCTGGGAATTCTACACTTTGTCATTTGGGATTTATTTCATCACAAGCATTCAAAAGTATCAAAATATCTAGAAAAATTAATCCATGTTTTTTTATTAAAAAAAACAACATTGGATTACTTATATTTTCATTGTTTACTTTTAATAATAACTTATTAGGGGAAATATACAGACAAAGAAGTCAGGAATTTTGAAAAATTATACAGATATAATTTACAGCTAGGATTCACTTAAGTTCAGATCTTTCATTTCACTGCAGCTGTAATTATTTTTGTATTAAGAATTACGTATTTTCTTGGCTCACGTAAGTGCATGTTTAACAGCACAACAAATAATGCCGGTTTCAAATGAGTCTATATCAATAACATACTATTACTGGACTACCTGTGGTAGTTCTTTCATGGTCTTAGTAACCTTCACTACAATGGGAGTACATAAATGAAAAATACTATTTCTTTCGTGGTCTATGTAAATGCCATTAAAATAGGAGTACGTAAATGAATGAATAAAAACAACTAGGGGATATTGGTTTCTGTGCTCTTTCCCTCGTCACACGCTCTTTCCTTCGTTACATACACAACGCGCACACTAGAAGGCACGGGTGGCGTAGTGGTGAGAGCGCTCGACTCACTCGAACTCGCCATCATGATGAGCGAGTAGGGTTGGGTTGTTGGTTGTCTCTGCTTCGAGGGTTGTTCTACGGGTTTTCCTCCCTCCGCAAAAATCAAATGTATATCCACTTCGTGGAAATGCCACTGCCAAATCCATTATATCCGTTATTAAAAATAAGACCAGGGGCCAAACGGTGACGTGACCCTCTTCCTGATAGGTCTATGTACTGCCTTTATTATGGGAGGAGGAATTACTTGTGACTTATGATTAGTGGCAAGTGGTACCAAGCTCCCTCTACATGCAGTTTGGGGGATTTAAGCTTGTAACAAAAGTCCTGCTTATTTGGGGGGAACACCGACTACTAATACGGTTAGTTTTGTGACTGCGGTTAAGTTCGTTAAGGTCTGGGGCTCTGTCAAAAACGTGTTGTTAAAACATAGAAACCACAAATTCCTCCTACCCATAAATCATAAATTCTTCCTAATCTTAATAACTTAAGCTTACATAACTTTTGGCAACGGTTGATTTTGCTGGGGATGTTAACTTCCGAGTTCTGCTTTGAATGAAACGAAGTAGGATATCAGGGAGGAAATATCAGCATCAATCCAATGAATGATTCTAGATGAGAATTAAACGGAGGTGAATAGAAACGGTTTCATAAACGGCTATTTTTTTTTAAAGTCATATCAAACACAGTGTTCGAGGAGGCCTGTATTTTGCGACGTTTTGGCGGGAATATTTTGGCGGGACTTGACGCGTCCGCGTCTACCAGAAGTCAGCAGTCGATTGAGCTAGCTTTTGGGCATCGTTCTTCCTCTTTTTGACTTTTTGGTAGTACAACCGGCTGCTAAAAATACAACCCTCCCTATAGTGATAGCAAAGTGTTTTAAGGCTCTATAACGCGGAGCGAAAAGTATTTTTCTGATATGCTTTATTTGTTTGAGAAGACTTCAACATAAGCTTTATTTTGGTAAGTTTTATAAAACAACTGTCGCTAGAGACCAAAGTTTTCTCTTATTTTTGATGCTGCTTACCATAAACAGATTATTTTAGTTCAAGTTAGATAATACTTTTTAGTAATGCAGTCTTTTAAGTTTTATTTCATTTTATTTTTTAATCTATTTTTTATTAGCTTGTCAGTAAATAAAGTTATGAGTTTAAACTTGTATTCTTTGTGAAATCTCTTTAGACCAAACCAATAAGTTATGTCAAAGTTCAATGACAAGTTTGGAGGAGCTTTTGATATTTCGAAAAATAATCATGACGGCGTTCTCAGTTCAAGAAATCTGAAGCGCAGTCAGGAGGCACTAGCACACTCTGATGCCAGTGAACTTTTGCTGCAATCACGGTCGCCAGACACAGTGAAAAAAGCCAAAGAAATGAAAGAATCATGTAATGTGAGTATAAGAAATACGCTAAGGGACCATTCATTATTTATGCCAGGGGGAACTGGCAAGATTCATCCAACGTCCCAACCCTACCCCTAAAGACAGTTTAATATCCTCCTTTCTAAGCATAATTTTTTGTGATCCCGTTATGAATTTGTGATGCCCCCTCTCTCATTCTTGTCACTCCCCTGGCATTAATAATGAATGATCCCTAACTTAAAAGTTAATTTAATTATTTGAGTAATTTTATTTTTCATTTTCACTTTTATCTAAAGAGGACTCCCATGCAAACGTCTGGGGTCCGTAGCGCGAAGCGAGGGACATTCCTCACTCTCCTCCCCTGGAGTTAGGCTCGGTATTAACCTTTCTTCGACCAAACATCAAAACATAGTAGGGATCATATTGACGGGCAGTGACCAAGAGAAAGAGAGGAACTGCGAGCAGTCGAGGAAAGCAAGTTTTTTATTGGGGTAAGGAGGAGGAGGGGGAGTGGGAGGCAGGGGCTTCCAGAGTAAGCAATCTTTAACTTTTTTATTTTGGGATAAGAAGGGGTCAAACCTGCGTGTTGAATGTAATAGGGATGTTCGCCCAACTTTAGTAAGGAGGAGTGATAAATATCCACTGTAGACAGGGGCAGGGCCACGACTTTTTTTTAGAAAAAAACTTGATTGCTTAATGTTATCCAGCCCAGTATAAATTCGGCAGAACTAGCCTAAATAAAGTTTAGAGATTAAAAATATAAAAATAGAAATAAAAAAATAAAACGAAAGATATTCCTATTCACCAGCTAAAAAATTTGTGAAAGCGAGCAGAGCTTTTGACACCCATCCAGAAGTCTTTATCAATGCTGTCAGGCATTTTGGCGCGCAGTCTCGTTTTCGGGTCTGAGCTGTACGAGCACCTCATGGATTGGTGGAAGCTGATAGCCTAAATAATTTGCAATCTGATATTTCAATGTTTAACTATAAAAATCTACAATAAAATGTTTGAAAACATAACGATGTTTCGACGTTACCAGAACGTCATTTTCAAGTTAAAGGAAAATGCAAAAATTGTATGGTATATTATATATACACAGAAAAAACAATAAAAGTTATTAAATTGTCACTTTCATAACTTCAATTCTTTTATTGTTCTTTTCTGTGTATGTATTTATATACCATACAATATTTGCATTTTCCTTTAACTTGAAAATGACGTTCTGGTAACGTCCAAAAAACGTCGTTATGTTTTCAAACATTTTATCGCAGATTTTTATTAGTTAAATGTTTAACTAAATCAGTATTTATTAGATATTTCAATGCTTGATCAAAGCTAAAGAAACATGCTTGGATTGACTTCAAAAGTGTTCCATGAAGTCTGTTACCGCGAGCAAACAAAAAGCCATCAAAGTACTTTGGGGGGAAGGGGGCTCCTCTCGCTACTACTATTATCTTATCTATTCTTTTTTATTGACAGGGAAGCTTTGTTGCTTCTCTGGAAGACAAAAATACAACCGTAATGACAAAATGTCATCAAAGCAGTACTACAGGTAAAAATCATTACTAGCCTACGATCTTGGACAAAACCTGTTAGGAAGTCAGTGTCAATGCATGTCATTCAAATTTAAGCAACAACTATGCTCACACCTCCACTCTTACTCCCTGTTCAATGTTGATTTTGGTTGCTGAACACAAATTGAAATCACTGGGACCAAGGCATTGAATCAGGGGGAGAGGGGATGATGCTATGACAGTAAAAAAGGTTATTTTGAGAACAAAAATAGAAAATGTCCCAACAGTTACGTTTGCGGTCCAAGATTGTAGTTGTACAGTTAATGGGTTGTCGGTCAAATGCTTTGGCTTTTTATCTGTTTATTTTCTATTGCCTCAAGTTTTATTCTGAAACTGGATCAATTCTTTTATACGAACGCCCTACAAAATCATTGCATTGCACGCTTTTCTCTTTGTTTTCCGTTGGGTCGGAGACTACAATCGGCAGCAAAAATCAATATGTTGTTTATAGCTATTTCAAAAAAGGTTGACGGAGCGAACGGCGAATGGCAATCGGTGATTGGCGATTGCACGACCAAAAGGAACTGTGGAGCAATAATAATTTCTTCATATTCATTTCTAAAACCCTAAATAATGCCTGCTGAAGATCTTCGCTGAATAGTACAGGCATTTTTAGGCATTTAACGAATGAATAAGAAGAAATTCTTATTGCTCCACAGTTCCTTTTGGTCGTTCAATCGCCAATCACCGATCACCATTCGCCGTTCGCCCCGTCAACCTTTTTTGAAATAGCCGATATGCCTAATGTACAACTCTCCAACCTTTAGGATTAAAAGATTATGAGATGAAGGGTCAAAATCCACCATCGGAAGATGCTAGGCTTGAAAACATCCTCAGAGGTTTGTGATTTTTTTATTTTGTTTCAATATAAGGAAAAAAAGGGACTTGTCAGTCAGCTTGCGGTTGTAACAAAATTTGGCCTCGATCTTACTTCAGTCAAAAGGACGTTTTCCAAATAAGCGCCCAGGTTTAAATGATAGATGCCATGTCTTAAGTGATCACTTTATCATCATCGTCGTCATCATCATCATCACCATCATCATCATCATCACCATCATCATCATCATCATCATCATCATCATCAGACTCTTGCAATGATAAATACGTTTTCTTTAACTGTACATTGTATAGACATAGGACAGGAAACGAAGATGCTTTTCTTAAAGTGGAGCCATCCGTTTTCGTAAGGAGATTTGTTACTTTGTTTCTATAAAATTGTTTTCTCGTGTTACAAAGATTGACCCGTTGGTTGTTCTGAAACAAAACTTGTGTTGTATAGGGAGAGCGAAGCATTTGAAGCATTCTGTCCCTCAAGATTGGACGAACTTCTCGGCGAAGCCAATCAACTGGAAATGCACTTGAAGAAGCAAAAAGAACAGTTGAAAAACAGGCTGACTGACCTCTCGAAAACCCTTAAATTACAACTGAAATGACATGTTGTTCCTCATACATTTCATAACTCCGTCCATGCACCGGATCAACACTTGCGTTAGGTAATTAATGAATATTGCTTGCGATATCCAGTCATACAGATTGCTTTTCGGTGTTCTTTTGTGTCGGTATGCAGAAGTTGTATTGTAAACACCTACAAGCCATTTCGCATTTTTCTATCGATGCCCATTTCGTTTGCATACATTGGTTCATTATGCTTCGTGTTACTGTGTCGTGGGTCATTAAAGAGCTTATTATTAAACATGACTCTTGCGTCACTCTGTTTCGAGGAGAGGAAATATACTTTGTCGTATGGACACTCTTCAGTCATGTTTTGTAAAGGACTTACTGTTGCACCATGGGCTCTCCGAAAACAAAACGCGTTAAAAAGGCGACTTACAAGCTTTGAAACTGGGTTATGAACAAAGTACTATTCATAATATGAGTGTATAAGAAATATGAGAAGGAAACTACCAGCAAATCCTCATGAATGGGGCACTTACATGATGAATTTCATTATTGGTTTCGCCTGAATCACCTGAAGCTAAGAAACTTATTATAGACACAAAACACACAAACCCTGCACTCTGACCGATCTTTACTCCTGCAATTACTTCATCGACTAAAAAAAAAAAAAAAAAAAAAAACTAAGAAAAAATTATTTAATGGTAAAAAAATCCTATTGAAATAACATTTTGCTTATATCTTCTTCTTATACGCTCGTAGACTAGTATATCCAATTCTAATTTTATGTGAGCCACCAGATGCAGAAGCTTAAGGAATAGTAATTTTTGGTTTCATCATAAATCAAGTTCCAAAAGACAATCACATAAGCGCATACTTGAACCATACCGGAAACCTTGTCAACACGCACTGGTAAAGTACTACCGTTGTATTAACTTTAAAACGAGGTCTTAATAACTCTTTAGTCTATTAGTAGCAAAAGTATGAAAGCAATTCATTTCAATTCATTGGTTGTCGTGTTTCAAGAACGTTACAGTAATACAGTGAATTTAGTGCAAGTCTAAGATAAGTGAGTGTAAGGCTTTTTTAGTTTAAAACTTGTTACAGTTACAATACAATCTCCGCCCTGGTTAAGACATTGACCACTTTCCATATATTGGTTCACTGGTCAAGTGCGAGGTACAAATTTTAATAATCCTTTGAAACTACCTCGCAGCCTCGATTGAATGCTTTGTGTTTGGTCAGTGGACCAATTTATGGAAAAACGTTCTATTGTCACACAGAAACGTGTGCATGTTTTAGTGTTTGTATCGATAAAACCTGTGAAAGGGTCTCAATGGGGCGGGTGTAGCTTAGACGGCAGACGGTTAAAAATCGACGTTTTGCACGGTTGACGAGTAATTTAAGATTTTGCCGGTTAAAACAGAAATTAATAATTAGTAACACATTATTAATTATTAATTTTACTATAGAATTTTATTAGAATTTATATTTGACCCATTTCCGACAAATTTCTAACGTTTTAACAATTAGACTACTCGTTCTCGTTTTCTATCGGCTGATAGTTGACGAGGGCGAAGGCCGAAAACGAGAACGAGTAGTATAATTGTTTTAGTAAAAATCTATTTTTGTTTCTCTGAAGTAACATTTTGTAGTAATTCTTCGAAATCATCACTCGTAAGTTCTTTAAAACCCGTCTCGGGAAAAGCCGCCATCTTGAATTTTTGTACTCACCTATCGAAATTAGAAGGTGAGTAGAGTAGCCAATCAGAGCCCGAGATTTGTATTCAAATACCAGAAGATTTTTACTAAAATACAGTTAGAAATTCTTCTAGCGAAACGCCCACCTTATGCGTCATACAAACATTTGGTAGAAAATGCACTACTAGTGAGCCTGTTTCTCTAGGCTTGACGGGTTAGATTTTTTGACGCTTGACGGTTAAGATTCATGGCATAGTGACGGCTAATATCCCCGCAAAGCTTTTTTCTAAGAGCCCTTTTAATTCCGATACCCGAATACGGACATTTTGGCATGTCCATGGTTTGGTGTCCGTATTAACCGGGTTCCACTGTATATATTCTGCGTTAATGTTCTTAATGACGTCTATACTTGTGACTGACTGCTATCGAACTTCACAGATCAAACAAAAGAAGCGTATGTAAGTAGAATATGAATCATGACGAATGAGAACTGAAATGAAATTACAGTTATTATTTGCCGAGTAATTTCTTGAATCCTACATCTGCGGCATTATCGTACACGGTCCATTCATTTTATTTCACATTTATAATTTCTTGAGCATGAATGGTGGTCAAACATTTTTAAACAGGCGTCTCCTTAGTTACGGTGTTAATGTGATAGAAACAGAGAAAAATCACGTGCAATTCATCCTTGTTTTTGCATCATCCTAAAGTCCAGTCCATTTATACATGTATATTAGCAAGAGAAGTCTTGATAAGCTGTTTCCCAGTTTTCTCCCTTTCTAATTCAAGTCTAAAATTCATTTTGTCCGGAATTCTATTGCTACCAAAAAGTAACTGAATTAGTAAGGCGTCATGTAACTTTCAAAAATATGGTTTTAGATCTTAACGACGAATACCTTTGCAGGATTATTAACGTTTACATCAGTCGAAATGACAGTTTGAAATGGTGGCGTTCAAAATCGTTCAGTCTCTTAAATATTTTAGCTATCAAAGTATAATCTGTTGCTCGGGGACATTTTGCGTGGTTTTGCCTTTTATGTCTTTGCAAAATCAGAAAAGATGAAAAAAACATCAGAAAAATGGGTCATATTGAGGTTCCATTGGCTGCTCCTCAACTTAGGATAATGAATAGTCGCGAAGCTGCCATGAAAAAGACGGCGAACAACCAAGGTGAAATGGACACGCCGCAGAGAGACTACCAAGACTGAGTAGAACGTCAAATGTCAGTCACGAGCTAAAAATAGTCTAAGAAAACTTACTGATAGGCGAATATAAGTTGATGTAACAGCTGGTAAACATTCCACGTCTATACGGCTGTTGTTTACTCTTTCGGACTACATAGTGGATTTGTTGGCCATGTCTTACGATGAATTATTATATGGCAAGCTGGTCTGGATGAAAATGGAACAATTTGATTGGTTGCTGAGAGGTCCGGATTTTTTTATCCGGCCCTCTCGGCAATTCATTTTCCATGCCCATAATAAGTCACTGACGGATCTTAATTGTCCGGTCCGGATGGGAAGTAGCCTGCTTTGCAGACGTTTTTAGTAGGCTAGATGGGAAGATATATTAGCCTCGTTCTTTTCTTGTGTGTATGGACCTCGCCCTACGGGCTCAGTTTAAAAAACACGACCAATATCCCCCATTCGGACCTCACGCTTGTCCAATAACCTCTAATGATAGTTTTGCACGCATTAGAAAACTGTTTCTGACCAAAGGAAACTGAGTACAGATTTTAAAACATCACTACTGTCGTTGTCAGTACGAAAACAAACAAACAAACAAACAAAAAAAAAACAAAAAAAAACATAAACATTCCGAGAGGCACCAGAAAAATGAACTTATTTTTCAACATTAATTGGAAGAATCCTATATCTCTTGTTGCATGGATACAAAACTGAGAAAATGAGATTTATTTTTTCCATAGTACAATTTGTGGAAAAAAGCCACGCGTAATTTGGGATTGCCGGATCATAATACACCAGGGTAGAATGAACCTTCAGTGGAGAACTCTTCACTACGAGCGGGAGTTCCTAAAAATAACGTAAATATAAATTATGAAGAAATCTGAGCGGAAGCCGGAATGCTTGGGTCGTTTGAATAGAGAAAATATCACGTATCACTTTTCTGTGTGGGAAAAAGGCGATTCTCGTTCGTTCATATGGGTTCATTACTTCAAACCGCGTTGCGTAACAGGCAGCGTTCATCACTTCTAGAGTATCAAATATTCATGCTGTCAAGGACGCAGCAATCCCTTTCAAGAAAGTATATCGGGATTTTTACCAATAAACTTGAGGTAAGTAACAAAACTGCACTTTACAAAATTCATTTGCGTTGGCTCATTTTTGACTCAAAACGATGTTGCACGCACTTGAAGATTCCTTCAATTGAGCGTAGTGCATGGTAAATTCCTATGACTGATAATTTGCGCAGCTTCTTGAGCTGTTGCTTTGTTCATTCTTTACGAATTCATTAGCTTTATAGATAAAAATTTATACCTCAAACCACCACAACAGCACTATAACAACAAAAAAATATTGGATCATTTCCATTTCTCAGTCTCTGATTAAGACCTAAGTAGTTGGTAGAAAATCTAGGTACACAAATTTCGTTTGTGTTAAGATCGAAAAGTTTAAATTGTCCGAAAAACTATTAGTTTTTTCCGATTTGTGACCACCACCTTGCCGCACTTGAAGAAATCAAAGTTGGCTTTATTGAGTAAAGCCGATAAGTAGGAGGTTTCACTAAAATGGTGTCCTCACTATGCGCATTCTAACTTTTAGCGTTAGGTCAAAACTTCAACCAAAGGAAGAATGATTGGCCGATGAATACATTCTCAGAAACTAATACCACATCATGAAAGATAAGGTTTACCTCCCACACTCCAAATAAGAAGGGAACCACTTTAGCATTGCGAAATGAAAAAGTATTCGCAGTACTTTACCTGTCAACTTCGACTAGAAGTTTCACTTTTTGTGTCAGTTGCCAGCTCCGTTACAAATAAAACGGTCTTATTTTTGCCATTGATTATTATATGTACATCATTGCTTCGAAATAATAGCTTACTAACATTACGTTCGAGACTCCATTTGCCCATGTATGTCGAATTTGTTTATTGGATTCATTCAAAAACTTATTTTTCGCTGCAAATGCGTTTATAAATTGATATTATTTTTATTTTTCGGACTTATAGAATGAGCTAATAACGACGTCATGTTACCATTGACGTCGATTGACGTCACTCCCCTTTGCGATCTCAAAAAAAGTATAAATTTATCTTGATTATGTTCAACGAAATATCATTTAGAATTATTTTGGAAAATTACAAAGAATTATAGTATGTTTTTTTTTTTCGTGTTTTGTTTTCCACTCCTCACTTGTTTTGAACTGAAATGATTATGAAAATAATTTCTTGGCTGTTTTTTAAGAAGGAGTCTAAATATAGCGTGAATAAATTGAATAGCTGGTTTGCAAAGGTCGCTTCAGCGTAGGTTTGCCTTCGAAGTATCTGTGATTGGTCAAACATAAGTCATGTGATCAAGTCCCTTCCGAACTTTATGTTGTGCTCAAGACGCTGGTTTGTCATCTTCGTTGTGTTTTTATATCAGTGCTTGCCGTTCAAGAAAAACAATTGCCGTCCCAAAGCCTTATTCAGGTACTTTACGAACATCTCTAGCTCGTTACTTGGTTATTAATGTGAGTTGCTTCAAACATTTGTCTAAATAGACTGTTTGAGTTGAAATTTTTATTCATGTCATCAGTGCAGTAGTCACTGCCGAATGAACCAAATCGAGCCCATTGACCGTATTGGTTATATTCTCCTCATATTCCCGTCCTTTTTGGTCGATGATGAATCCTTTTATTTCGTTTCGTACAGTTCGTTTTATATTCATGGTTTGTTTCTGTCTTTCAGGACTGGAGATATCTAGTTGTGAGCCGCAGTAGGCTTGGGAACATTCGAAGTTCGTTCTATTTTTTCGAAGAACTCGAGCGCTTCCACTCAACTGCAATGTGATGCTCAGTCTTACGTCTAATGGATGCTGGTGATTCAGGTAGGAATAAAGTTATTAGCTTGTTCTTAACGATCTATAGCTTGAATTTCGTGATAAGAGTTTCATTATGAGCAATCTGGGCGGGTGGTAGTTTATACTTAATACAAACCGGCCATCGTATTTTTAGCAGTCACCGAGCTTGTCTGACAAGACATCGCGAGCCCGGTCCAAACAGAACTTATCTCACTTCGGATGTGGTTTTAGTGCCACACTATAGCTGTTATAACAGTTACAGCGAGAATGCGACATGTCAGAATGACTGGAATTCTTTTCGAAAACCGAAGACGAAGAGAGGAAAAATGCTTAAAGAAATAGCCAAGTAATGGTCGTACTCTGTGAAATTAGAACATCGATCAAGGCCAATACAGAACATACTACCAAACTTGTCAATTCAGTTTCTAGTGCATATGTATTGCCTTTTACCTAGCGAGCGATATGGCAGCCCTTATCGTAAATCAAGAATAGCCAAGAAATCATTGCATGAGAATAACCAAAGAAAACTGACCAAAATTTTATTCTGTGACTCTGATTTGGAGATTTCGTGCCCTTCATTTAAGTCAAATCATCCATAATCCATCTATCTATAAAAACGCGAAAGGCTAAAGATAGCACTATCGTGCATATTTAAAACCATGAAACTGCAATAGTATTGTTGTCACATTTCGATAAAAATACTCCCGGTTCAGTACATAGGTCAGGATTAGCATATATCCGAAGTAAGTTACCGTTCACGAAGACATGCACGAAGGAAAAAATGGCCGCTGCATGAAATAGAACAAGAAAACAGTATTTCGTGATCGAGTGTTTTTCCTACTATTCTATTTTTGTAACCAATACATATTTTTTATTTTTCCTCTTTAAAACTGTATTGTTAGAACACTACTGTTGCTTGTGTTCTACAACTGCTAACAAATATATTGTGCTGTTCCATTTTCATTCTTGAAACACTTAACCGATTGTTGTTGAGCGTCGGTGATCGAATGCAGCACAAAATATATCCGTTCCTGACGTCATATCCAGGGATATTTATCTCAGTGGAGGGATAGTTCTTCAACTTATCAAATCTTTGAATGAACCACGCTGGTTTTAGATATCAGGATCGTACAAGAAAACTAATAGATTTAATAATGTACAACGCATCTTATCAGCTGATTGCTAGTAAAGGTTCCAGCGAAATAACCGTAGCAGCACTACACATTATTCGATTTATATTATTAGATATTTGATTTAAATGGGTACAATTGAAATAGACTTGTGAGGTTTCACACCAACTTCATAAGGTGTTAGGATTTTACATAATAGACAATCCTCTGGTGTTTAATCGTCTGCATTGTATACCTAGCAATTGATAAATTGATTATTTTCGAATACATCAGTAAAGCTTTTTCCCCACGTGTGTTTCTTATGCTTATTCTGTAACCGCTGTCACAGTTTTTTGACACAGCAAACGGTTGAATATGAGCACAAACCATTGTGGGAAATATCTTTCTACATTAATTGATAATTATATTTAACTGGGGTATACAGAAAGTTCCTAGAAATATAGCTAAATAAACATTAAAGCGAAAGGTAATAGAAGCTAATGCATAGAAATCGTAGTGACAAAATGTTTCAATTTAATATTTCTAAAAGGAAAAGGAAATGAGACAGTTTAGCTGGTTCTATGTTGCAAAGGTGAATAATCCCTCTGAGTTCCATACATATTGATAGCTGACTTTTCCATTGAAATTTACAAATATACACTTTTTTTCAAAATTAGGACTGGTTGCATGTGTATTATAGTTGACAAAGGTATTGTACTTTTGGCAACATGTTATTAAAAAGTAATAGACTGCTCTTTGTTAATCATTGAATCAAAATTCTGAGTTTATCATGTGATAAGGATATTCATTTTAGAGGGCATTAGTCTGATGTAAACAGAGTGGGTTTATTGTGTCTTCTTGGGTTCATACGATATCTTATGAATGGCTATGAATTTATATAATTGTATAAAGGTATTAAACAGGGTCATGAAGCCAAAATATATTAGTTTTAAGGTTACATGTACATGGTACTACCTGCTTGATGAAGGGATTAAAAATTAATATCTTTTATTATGAACATGTTTTTTGCTTGCTTTTCAAGAAAGGTACTTGGTTTACATGTATGAAATATTGTTGCCCTAGCCTTTTAGGACACTATCTTATGCTCTTGCTTATACAAGTTGAATGCGCTTATAAAGAGACAATTGCTTTATTAAAAGTTTAAGTTCTACAAAGTTAATCCTCTTTGCAGATGGCAAGTCAATGTTTTTTGTGAAATATCTTGTTTTTGGTTTTGGTTTTGTGTTAAATTATCAGCTTTTTGTAAACTGATTTCTACCTGACATATTTTGAATGCTTGTAGAGCCTGTAGCTATTCCATCCTTCAATCAACATGAAAAGGTCTTCAAATATGATATAATTGATGCAACAACAAATGTTAATGAAATGATTTTTAATTTCTAATGGTTTTGGTAAAAAAGTTCTCAAACATCATTTTTAAAGTTACAGCTAGATGTTATGTTATTGACCCCCTTCTGTCTTAGGGAGTCGTATATGTTTATGACCTTTTCTTAGTTTCCCAATGTTTATATAATTATTTGGATTCGAGAAGTTTATTGTGTTGATAGAATTATACAAAGTTAGTGTTTTTGTAAACAAAACTGTATTGAATTATAACCTTAATTTTGACCTGTACTTTAGTAATCTCAGTCTGTGGTAGGTATTTACTGTTGAATAATTTTAAGAAAAGATTAGTAGATAACAAACCAGCCACACTACTGCAATTATGAATATGATACATTGTTATATACATGTAAGCTCAAACTCTTATCTAATAGTCTGGGTACCCTAACACTTTCTCATTCATTCATTTATTAATGTAATGTAAATCATATCTTGTCTATAGAATTTGACTAGACAAGCATGTCAGTTTGAACAAGATAGTACTGTTGAATAATTGTGGACATATCAAATGTCTGAGCCTAAATCCCTTATATGTATGTACTATGTACCCATCTTCTGCCAATATATCAAAGTAAATGCCAGGTTTTGTATGTAATATTGTAACAATAGTAGTGTTGTTGCTTGTCTCAACCTTACAAATTCTTTTATGCTACAATTCTAAGTTTGGTTTTCGTTAAGTTAAGAAAACAACTATAAGTTTTAGGATTTATGTTGTTAACTTTTGTTGACTCAACTTTTGACTCCTGAAAATATTTTCTTTTTATAAGCTCCAAATTTTTTATTATTTTGACTATTTTTCTTTTAATAATAATCTTAAGTCTAGGTTAACTATATCCATATTGAAAGGTTTTGAAATTTAAATGCACAATCCATATAAAGATATGAAATTTTATGGAATTTTGGCATTTTCAAATGATTCTTGACTTAATTCTTGGTAATTGTCTCTTTGCAATTTTTTATTTTGAAAAATACTATATTGTCTTTGAAATATTTCTGGTAGAGACCTCAAAAGACTTACTAAACCTTTTCCCTTAACTTGCACACTAAATGTCCATTTTTAGTGGATACTAGTTTCATATTATTTACCTCTGCAGTCCACTAGAGTGATTGCAATAAACCTGTAAAAAAATCTAATAGTCAAATCCCAACAAAAGAAAACAATAAAATTAGTGCCTGTTAACCTCTGTTAGACAAATAACTATTTCTTGGGTTTATCGCAATCATTCTATTACTTATGTGGTACAAGGTGCTATTATTAGATGAGCATTTGAACAAGTCTTATGTACAAAACTATCAGTGCATGCTACATGAGGGGTCAATATGCTTGCCCTCTACCCAGTATACAAACTAACCTTAAAACTTTGTGTGAGGAAGTTTGAGAATGTTTTGGTCCATTTTAGTTGTAATAAGATTACCTGCTTCTTCTCTGCCAATTCTGGAGTCACACAGTACTGATCAGAATGAGTTTCATGATTGCTTTAAAAAACTAAACCTAACCTAAAAAAAGCAGTACTGGTATAAAGGAGCAATAAAAAAGCTGCTTTTGATTGGTATTGTATTACTCCAATTCTTACTGTATTATATATACTGGTAGTTGGAGAACATGGGAATTTCTAGACAATGTACAGTAACTAGTTTACTGATCAACCCTTAATCTGTACTGAGTATAACTTTGCATGAAAACAGTCTGATACACCTGTAGAAGATATTTCTTCTTCTTGTACTTTGATCCCACCACCTTGAAAGCAAATAGATTTTAACAGATTTTACCACAGAATTTAAATTAAAGATACCCATTTTTATTACAGTGTTAAATTGTCTAAGTAATATAATTACTGTCACAGATCTTGCATTTACCAAAATGTAAGAACCTTTAATTTTTGCTCCAGATAGATATTATTTTAAATTAGTATCAAGCATTCATCAATTATTATGGAAGTGGCCTCTTTATGTTTTATTTTGCATTTCCTCTCTCTCAGTATTTGCATATGAAAGGGAAATGTTCCAGCAGTCAAGACTGTCGTTTCTATGCTTCAAGATGTAATTAAAATTATTTAAACCATATAAAATGAGACATCCTTGAGTAATGATTACACTTCTTATTCATATATTAAACCTCAATATGTCAAGGCAAATGTCAAGTAAGAGATATGGTATTCTATTTATAACATGCATGAATATTCATTTCTCTCTCATTGCATTTGCTTAATGTAAATTTACACTAAGAAATATAATTCAAAGAGTACTTAGCTGAATATGTATGACTTAGAAATGTTCCCTTAAGTTAAAAATCATTATTTTTAGAATAACAGAACATTGTAATTATTTTTAATAAATTATCATATACTAAAGTATTAAAAAAATTTTTCTTGTCCTTGAAGTATCATTAAATTCACTTGAGCATAAATCCTTTTAGTCTGGGAAATAATTTTGTTTTTTTATTATTATATATTTTTGATTTTTTGAAATCAAAATACATTTGTCTAAGTATCCAAATTAATTACAAATATACAATTTTTATTATTTTAGATATTTATCATATATCAATCTAGCAAGATACCCTTGATCAAAATACTTGCCATCTTCTTATGCATTTATACATACTCTCATATCATATATTGATTCAACAACCATTCCATAATTGGTTGTGCTAGAAAACCTATAATGATCTATTTTTTATTACTGCTATTGAAAAGACCACAGAGGATAAAATTAATATTCTAAAACACCTGGAAAAACTTTTGAATACAAGTGACCTGAAGTGTTGTGTTCATTTTTTCCCCTATGTTTTAATTCTAAAGCAATATTTTAAGTGTCAATTAATTATATATATTTGAATATATTCCAAACTCATTTCTAGTTTCAAAGCAAGATATATTATATATTGGTAAATATTGATAAATTGAAATGCAAAACAAAAATGAACAATGTTCTGTAAAGTACATTAAACATTTTATTATGTTATTTTAGACTGAATCACCTAGTTCTGGCTTCATCATGTTTCTTTATCCTACTCTAACTCTAGTTTTACTGTCTAGTGTCCAAAACATATAGCTGCACCTTATGATATTTGATAAGCTATTTCTGTTTTCCTAATCTTAAAGTTTCTCTTGCATCTTTTTTGGCTGGCTATCATATTGTTACATAAATCTTGAGGAGATTTCATGATGTTAAATTGACTACCATGACCAGAACTCTAAATTTTGCCTTTTTTTTTTCTTGCTTCTTTTCCTTGGTTATTTGATTAGTATCTTTTTTTTTTTACCATTGTAATCTAAAATAAGAATTTTTGTATAGTGAGCTTTCTGGTGGTTTGATCTCTTCAACTGACATAAGTATGAAAACATTCTATTACTCTCAATTTAAAGTAAAACAAAAGAGTAAAAAAGGTTGTAATCAGAACACACATATAGTACAAAGTTGATATTAAGAATTAGATGAATGGTTAACTGGAGGTAGAAGATGCTGAAATTCATTAATTATTTCATATACAGTTGATGACCTTAGGACTGCCATATCTGAACATAAAGTCATTCTTACTTCAACATCAGAGCAACAAACACTGAAAATAGACAATGATCATATCTGTGTAATGTGTAGTGTTTGATCTCAAGTAAGGACATAAGTAAGGTTTCCTAAAGTTATCCATGTAGTGTACAAGACATTTCATCCATGAAATCCAGCACTTATAGAAAAGATTATGATATAACAGCACTCTTTTGGTATATTACTGGTAAACTAGAATATCAAATTCTTTGTATATCTTATCAGTTGTTTAAAATCTCTACCTTCGTCTCTGACCCTTCTTCCACTTAGGAAAATTCATATCATTTCTTATTACCTTCCCATTCTTAGTACAAAAGCAGGGGCAGATCCAGGATTTTTTGAGGAGATGCAGCATTTATAATCAAGACCCAAGCACCAAAAGTAAATATTATATGAAATCCAGTTGTCTTTAATTAGCTCATCTCAGGGGGTATGCACCCACTGCACCCCTCCTCTGTACCTGCCCCTGCAAAAATTTACTCAGTGGTTTAGTGATAGCTACCTCATTGCATTAATTTGAGATTGATGCTGACTTTTTTTGATTTTGACAGGACGTTTAAAATATTCATATTTACAGCAACGTGATAGCTATGAAGTGAATAGTTCGTTTACTTAGTGTTTTAGCTTTAGTATTCCCAGAGTTTCTTAGACAAGTCTTTGTCTAGAAATACTGCAGTGTGAAATGTATGACAAGGTATATATTTATTAAATTAATTGTACAATACAGAATATATTTACATCTTACAGTACAAATCTTCTGTCATGTTTTGAATTATAAATTGCCCTGTATCAAGTTACTGAATAAGTATTATTGCTCCACATTAGTCTGAACCATTAACTAAATCAAACAAAACTATTTCTATTTTATTTTCAGAATGCTTTTTGGGTGTTTGCTTGTGTGTGATATCAATTTGTCTAACTAGTAATTTTTTATTTACTTTTCTTGCAAAGATTCTGGGACTTTAAATGGATAAGTTTACCATAACAATTATTTGACCTGTTATGCATGTAAGGGGACAAAAATGTAATGTACATCAGGGTTTGAAATTGTGACCAGCTAGTTGCCAATGCAACTCTAAATTTAGTATTGGTGACCAAAAATTTAGGGTTAGTCACCAGATGGCAACCAAGCTAGTTTTCAGTCTAAAATGGAAGCTAAAGAAATAAATAATAGTTGCCACCTTTTTCAACTGTGTTTAATGTCCAAGAAACTCATTTTGGAAGGTAAAATATGTGATAAAATACTGTATTATCCCAAAGTGAAAACACATGATGTAAATCAACATTTGACTGTCACCATTTTCAGCGGCTTAATGTAGGAAAATACTGTGGGCACAGTGCCATGGAAAGAAAGCACAAGCTTTCTTTATCACAATCTATCATAATAAATACCAGATAATATATACATAATAAATGTTCCAGAAACTTAATCTGATGAGGGACTTTGGCAACTAAATTTTATCCTCTGGTGACTAAAAACCTGTGTCTCATCGTCACTTGGCATCTGGATAAAAAAATTAATTTTGGACCCTGTACATACATGTTTGTTATCTATTATAGTCATCATATCAGAGTCCTGATTTTAAACTCATTAGTATAATGTATAATATTAATACTGAATAGATTATCATTGAAATCTCCATTACTGAACTATACTAACATCAAATTAGAACAGGATAATATATTACATCTAAGAGTTATTTGAGCTGTGCCAACAATTCTTCATTGAAATTGTAGTATGTGTCCTGGGAATTAACATATTTATATATTAAATGATATTTTTTCTTGAGAGATATTGGAGCTTTTTTCTGTTTTTAGTATAGGCTTTATAAATCAATTCATTTAATCTGTTTGAAATGAGAAAAGGAAAAGTATTTTGGCATTTTGTTGTGCTTTTGTATAGAGCCAAATATTTTTGTAAAATAGTTAGGAATGTTGCCATTCATTGCTTAAGGGGGGTCTTACCTATTTATCAGCCATGGTTGCTAATGAAAGGATTTAAATCTCCAAGATAGTTTATAACTTTGCGCATAAAGCCAATTTGTGAAATGGATCATTTTCTGATAGGTTTGATGATGTCATCACTCATCTAATTTATGACATATTTCATAAAAACATAGAAATCAAGAGTACATTTACTTTGTTTGACCCAAAAATGATTGACATGACAGATGACATGAATTGGAACAAAGTTAAGCATTATTTCTGAAAATGTTGAAAAGGCCAGGCTACTAAGCCATTTTGAAAATTCTCAACTCACTGGTGATTTTTATTGTAGAAACCCCAGGTGGAAGAGCTGTCCCAGGAAAAACACCTGTTATGCCAATACCCAGTCAGTACTTGAAGCAATATTATGCACAAGGTAAATATCTAAACATTCAGTGCCAGACAATACAAGGTAACAAAAATGCAAAGGCTAGCATTTCATTTACAAAGTTCTACACTTCCATACTTTCATTTATTCATTATGTTTCTTCCCATTATCAGTATACGGTCACTTGTATCTACCAGCGAACAGTTGCAACAAAAACATGTTCTGTCATGCCATTAAACTTTAAAGGTTTAGCCACCAAACTTCAGTGTTTCTTGTGCTCTTTCTTAAGTACGATTCTATAAATGATTTTAATTTATCGAGTTTCTAGACCTTGATTTTGCATAATTTCTGAATGTGCCACTCCATGCTGAGGTTTTTCCATATATATGGCAGCAACTTTTTGGTCATGGAACTGGGAAGATAGGCAGTAGAAACTGTTTAATAGTCCCAACTTTAAAAATTAACGGTCAAAGTATTGAAGTTTGGCGGCTAAAATGGGTAGATGCAAGTGATGGTATCTACATATATACCAAATAAATATTAGAAATTATGGTTCTGTATGACTTCACTGATATTTTTTCTTTGTAGTTTTTAACTACTATCTATCAAGACTATTGGATGAAAATATCAGCCAAGCCAAACCATAAATACTAATATTTATTTAATATATATGTATATGTTGTGATTTAAAAAAAACCACCTTGTTATTATTACTGTCTCCTTACCCCCTCAAATAAACTAAAAATCCATGGAGCAGTTGTTTTCCACCAATTCCTTTTGGCTAATGAACCTATTTCTACCTCCTATTCGATAGCTTATAAAGCCTAAAGATAAGACATTTAGATTATTGTACAGTAGTGAAAGCCAGAAGCCATGATGTTAATGTTAATAAGCACACCTTTCTAGGGATGAGATGAAGAAAAGCAGGCATTAAGCATTTGATATAGATTTTGTTTTCAAAAGGAACTGATGAAGTGTCAGACATTGGTGCACCAGTTGTCAAAGAACCATTCTTATCAGAGTAAGCCTTTGATTACTGCTCTGGCTGTTAGGAGTAAAAAAAAATTGAATTCAAACTTCATCAGAGACAAGTCAAGTTAGAGAGTAGGATTACTGAATTCTGATTGGCTAAGGATTGAGTGTTTTTCTTAATTCAGGGCTTAATTTCTAGCTTACTCAGCCCTTGTGACAGAGTATGCTTTCCATCAGGAATTTTGTCTCCTGTGTCCTAAACAAGTAATACTGGATCCTTCTACAATTTTAGGTTGTTAAATTGATCTGTGTTTCCAAATATTTCGTTCATATATACATACAGATATAATCTTGAGTTATGTTGTTAATAGCAAGTGCATTCAATAATATTGACAAGATGCTGTAGTTTACCACCAATGTCTTGGTTTGATACCAGTTTTATATTTAGCTGGTGATGTACCTTACTATTCTTCTCATTCTTTTTTTGTAGCCATGGATGATAACTACTCTCCTCCCCAGGAAGGTCCTAACATGCCACATTTCATCTTAAACCCTGCACAACAGCAACTTGCAGCCCTTTTGCAGCTCAAACAACAGCAGCAGCAACACGAGCAACAACATGGAATACACCATCAAACCTCATTGCCACAACATCTGTTGTACTACCAGCAACAGCAGCAACATTTTCTACAGCAACAGCAGCAGCAGCAAGAACTAAGCTACAGATTAGAGATGCAACAGCAGGCATTGAATGGTCATCATAAACAGAAGAAATATGGTGAACACAATAGTAAATCCCCTATGGAACATGATAAGTCAATACCTCCTAAACCAAAAATCAAGGTATTACAAACTCAGCAATAGGCTGTTTGCAGCTGTTGATCACCTTACTGTAACTGGAGAGCAAAAAATCTTCTTCTATTTATTCAAAACAAATTTCATTAGATTTCTATTGCCTTGACCAAAACCTTTCTCAAAATGCTGTTATACCCTCATAACATGCTTTTGATCTCAAGATATAAAGTTTGTTTGCCTTCCAGTGGAGCCTTCACCAAGGGATATGAGCTCAATCCATTTGCTGTTGAAGTGATATATCAATTATCATATGATTGTTAGCTGCAAAAGGCCTATTCAGTATTTTTCTCATACTATTTTTTTTTTCTTCTGATGTCAGCCTCCTTCAGAAATAAATCTATCTTGGTCTACATTAATTCATATTTATTCATAATTATGAGGCTTTCTTTGTCCTAAATAGAGATTGAAGTTCTAGGAGAAGAAACTCATGAATCTGGCAAATGCAGCCCAATTTTACAAACTGTATGAGTTGGGGACAGCAGATGTTTTTTAATTAGCAAAGAAACATTTTGAACATATATGATGCATTTGCTTATGTGAAATACTTATCTTTCACCAATCAAAGGTTGAACCAGAAGAAGAACCAATTGAGAAAGAAGAAGAGGTGCTTATGGACCAAGATGATGATATAGGGAGCAGAATAACCAAAGATGACCAAGCCAAAACATTACCACAGCCAAAAGCAACTCATCAACCACCTGTATCATCATCTTCATCATCATCATCCCAAACACCACAAGAATGTAAGTTCCATAATTACATAATAGATCTTATTTGCTTGGATGTGTCATTCCCTTAAAGAGGCTTGAAATGGTTTTCGTGCATGTGCTCTTAATGGCGTATACACCGCATAGATCAAGATCAAAATCAAAATCAAAATCAAAATTTTGTCCTCAAAAAATCCTGTATTTATGGTAAAATTTCTTTAAACTTTGTATGTGGTTTTTATTTTAGGGTTTGTAATTGCTAAGAAAAAATTTAAAAATTCTGTAAGAGGGAACATCCTAAAATAAACTTCATTGATTTTTAAGAATGTCCCCTTACAAAAAATTTTTCTTTTTCTTTCAAATCAAAGAGTGGATCATGAAGTTAAAATAAGCCCATTTTAAACGATTTTTACCATGCCATTCTTAAGTTATGATTTTTTTAATGAAAAACTTTGCATACATTTGAAGTGTTCTATTGTTGGCATGGCAATGTCTTACATCATATTTTCATTTTCATTCCAATCTATACTTTATTATCTTTGGTCTTCTGGGTCAACTTACTGTCCTATATTAGTCATAAAAAGTTTTTCAGGGTCACTTTTGTTAGTGTATATGCCAGTTCTAAAACCCTTTCAAGCCTCCTTAACTAAGATTTTTTGTTCACCAGTAAAACTTGACCACATGCATTAGTCATGGTGTACAACAAACATAAAATCTTATTCTTTATGAAATGACGTATATGGTCTGAAATGGGAAAATATGATGCCCAAGCAAATAAAGTCTATTCCAGCGTAGTTACCTCATAGAGGGAATTAGGAGGGTCTGAGTACAGCAGTCTTAAGATGATATTATTAGCTTGCTTGGAAGTTTCTCTTTCTCTCTTTTTCATTTATTGCTTGCATGGAAGTCTGTTAAAAGGCCGTTGTTTTGCCAAACGTTGTGATTGATTGTGATAGCAAGGACTGAAAAAAGGTTTATTTAGAGCAAAATTTATATGACTGTGAAAAGCTTGCAGTCTGAACACAGCTGTGACACAGTCAAGGTACAGCAAGACACATCAAAATTCTAGAAAACTTCATGGTCACAGCAAGACATGCTTACAGCACTGACCATGCTGTAAGCTTTTCACAGTCATTTAAAATATGCTCTCTTGTTCCTGTTTTTGATTGGTTGGATGCACAAAAATGAGTTGTCTGCTTGGTTCATGATGGTATTGATTACATGATTATGCTATACAGACCTACAGAGAAATGAATTCTCTGGTTGGTTCATAATGGTATTGATTACATGATTATGCTATACAGACCTACAGAGAAATGAATTCTCTGGTTGGTTCATAATGGTATTAATTATATGATTATGCTATACAGACCTACAGAGAAATGAATTCTCTGGTTGGTTCATAACGGTATTGATTACATGATTATGCTATACACACCTACAGAGAAATGAATTCTCTGGTTGGTTCATAATGGTATTGATTACATGATTATGCTATACAGACCTACAGAGA
>WUAP02136239.1:29749-45672 GCA_015163945.2 Stichodactyla helianthus
AATGAATTCTCTGGTTGTTTCATAATGGTATTAATTATATGATTATGCTATACAGACCTGTCTAGACTGATGAATTGTCTGTTTAGTTCATAATGGTATTGATTACATGATTATGCTATACAGACCTGTCTAGACTGATGAATTGACTGTTTAGTTCATGATGGTATTGATTATATGATAATGGTATACAGTGACCTGGCTATAATGTGTACATGGTGTTAGTTCTTCTAGATTGTACATCATAGTATTACAGCTGAAAATATGGAAGATGGGATTTGTGAGAAATTTTGTTCTTTTCTCTTTTTTTGTAGTGACATCCAGTGCAGTCAAGAAGAAGTTACAGAATTTTGTTTTAAATAAGCAACAGAGGGAGCTAGCAGTAGCATCTCTCACTAATGATGCAGCTTTCAAACACTGGTAAGTCTTGAAGTAGCTGGCACAGAGATTTTTTTTGGGGGAGGGGCAGCTATGCAGACTAGTGTGTAGGGGAAGCCAAAACCAGGGGTTAAACCTTGTTTTACATAATTTAATGAAAATATCTCATTTCATACATAAGGGATAGTTTTCTATATTTTAAATTAAATTTTAACCCGCAAATGCACTATTCAGTATGCATAATTGAACAGTTAAAGAACAGCGTTTTTGAAATATTGTAACCTTAATTAAAACACCTTATAAAACACGGCATGATGCGTGTTCTTCAACTCACGTGGCTCCTGTATTCTGAATAGATGAGCAATGTTATAAGTTTTGATTAGCTTGATGGATGTCCTCTTTCTTGTCATTTCTATGTGCTGTGTGTGTGTGGCAACAGAACTAGGGGACTGTTCATTATTTATGCCTGGGGGCTGGAGGAAAATTAGGGAGGTCTAGAGAAAAAGGGGCAAAAGGAAGGGGGTATATAAATTTTATCTTGAAAAACCAATGTATTTTGGGAGGGCATAAGGGGTGAGGCTATAAGAACTTGAGGAGAACGGAGGGCGGTGGGTTTTTTCCTGCATTTTTCTTTGATAGGCATAAATAATGAACAGTCCCTAAACCTCCTGGACTTGAGGCAGGGGGACATCACATTTGGTTATCGGAACGTTGGTTTCAGAAGATTTTTAAAACAAACAGATTCATTTAAAATTCACTTTTGATATCGTAGGAGTCAAAATATGGACAAAGAAGGAGATGATCTTGGTCCACTAGGATCACAACATCTGGATGCAAACCATTTCCCTTTGAGAAAAACAGGTAAAAAAAATGCGAAAGAAAATATAATTTTATTTCTTGATGTTTATTTGATGACTAGAAGATAAGAAGAAAATATTGTTAGTGTTAGTATTAGTGTTGTGTACCTGGCTTCAAACCATCTGAGAAAGACAGGTAAAAGCTAGAGGGCGAAAATGCAAAATAGTGTAACCTGTGGCTTGTCATATTTAATGAAATACCATGAAAAACTAAATACTGGCACAAAAATGCTGGTAAACAGAAAAGTGCGTTAAGATTTGAAGGGATCCACAACTTATTTTCTCTTTCTTTCCTCTTTTTTCAAGCTTCTGAGCCAAACCTGAAAGTTAAATCTCGTCTGAAGGCCAAGGTAGCTGAACACAGGACAATAGGCAGTCCTCTGTTACACAGACCACATAGAAATGGAAATAAACTTCACCGAAGCATGACGTGTAAGTTGGCAGACGATCATAAAAAATCTTTGCTTCTGAAAAGCACATTTAGTATTTGTTGGGAAAAACTTAAATTCTTGGCTATAACGTATTGTGGCTAAGCTCAAAATTTTTGAAGTAAGCTAAGCTTCAAATTTTTCTAGTATATAAAAATTTCACCTGCCCCCCTCAGCCTTTCATAATGAATGCAACCTAAACCTCGATTAAAAATGCAAAATGTCTACAATAAGGAATTACTCGTTAGGGTTGTTGGTTTATTTGCCTGTTTTTCATCGTTTGTTTGTTTTTTAATCATTACAGTAGAAACATCAGGAAATGAAAATGCAGATCGTTCTAATCCTGGCTCTCCAACTCAATCAGTATCAGCTTCTCCTGGAAGAGAGGTTTGTTTTCGCTCTTTGTTTGTGTGGGGTGGCAAATAAGTAAGATTTCGTACGACTGTGAAATGGTAGCGGTACGAACATGGTCGTGACATGGTCAAGGCACGGCAAGGTACGTCAAAATTCTAGAGAACATCACGGTCGCGGCAAGGCACGCTTACGGCACCGACCATGTCGCGAGCTTTTCATAGTCATACGAAATCTGCTCTTAATAATCACCTCGTTCGTTCGTAATAAAGCATTTTAGGAAGGGGGTGGGGGTAAATGTACTCTAAGTGTGGACAGATATTAAATCGTCGCATCGTAGCGCATTGATTTAGAGCGGTTTTCGTATGAGTGGGAAACTTACCGAACTGACTGTACAGCAAGTACACGTTGCAGTATGCAGTAACACTGAAATGGCTTCCCATTGTTTTCATGCAGATCATCCAGTCACAGCGCGTAGTTACCGTTACAGTGAAGTAAGGTACTGCTACGGTACGGCTTAGAATGCGCCTTACCGTTTCCCACTAATACGAAATCCGCTCTATGATATGATTTATACGTACGCGTGATCGAAACTCAAGGTTTTTGTGATTTCATCAGCGTTCTTCTCCCTTGGGGGCACCTGGGTCCACCTTTGGTCACAGTCTTCCTAATCTACAAGCAATTCCACGACTATCAGCCAACATAGACCGTTCACACATCAATCAACTCTTAGCCAACCGATATCTCATTAATCACCCAAGTCTTGTCAGTCAAGGCATCAGTAATGACGCTGAATTTCAAAGTCCGTACGTTAGCGAGGCGCTGTATGACAGCATGGAAGAAGATGACGACAGCAATCTTAACGCTGCTGCTTTGAAGCAAGTCCACTTAAAAAACCTTGCGCTGGCGAAGGCTCAAAGCAAAATGCTTGGACTCACTGCTGGCCATCTACTTAATTCGAATTCACTTCTCAGCCGTGGACAGCATTCTGCGTTAACGGGAAGAGGATCGCCTCCATCTCAGAACAACCTTCTTCCTATTCCTAAAGCCACTTTGTCACCTACTTCACAAGGTTCCTCTCTCCATCATCGTCCTCTTAGGCTCACTCTTTCAGCTCCGGGATATTCTCTGTCGAATAACCCACAGCTTCAGCAGCAACAACAGCAGCTTTTAAAACACAACCAAGAGCAGCTTCTACAACAGCAACAACACATCCAGTTTTTACAACAACAGAGACTCCACCAAAATCAAACGCGTTACTTGCTGCAGCAAGAACTTTTGATGCAGCAGTTGGGCAAGCAAAATTTTCCCAAAGTTCCGCAGGTACAGAAAGAACCTCAGGGTACTCTGAAAGACCACTTAGAAATGCTCCAGCTCCAGAAAGAACAAGAACAAGCGGCTCTAAAGGAAAGAGAAAAAGCTTATCAGCAGCACAAGAAAGAACAACAGCTGGCCCAAGCAGCAAGGACCACAGAAGACCTGCCATCACCTAGAGCCTTGAGTGATCAACAGTTTCAAGAGCTTTTGTTGATTCAACAGCTACAGCGACAAGACCCTCACCAGAGAGGGCTACTACAGCAACAGCTACTACAGCATCAGCAGCTACTTCAGTTACGTCAGGCGGAAGTACAGGCTGCACCAGCTGCCGCTTCTGCGTCTCCCAGTGCTTCTGTAGGCCATAGGCCCCTGACCAGAGCTATATCTCTACCTGCTGTTGGTATGTTATTATCTTGTGCAGTCTAGTCCCCAGAGCCGGCGTTTATTGGTAACCTCAAAGAATACCGTATGTTCTCCATATCAGAAAGGCGCGCTATGGGGACAAGATTGTATCTTGAGCACAGGAAAACTATACTGCGCATGCTCGGAAATTGAAGGGAAATAACGTGCCGGGACGTGTACAAGAATTATATAAAATTTGCGGTTCCTTAAAAACCCTTCCGTTGGCCACGATATTTCGCAATTATACGAAATTTACACTTTTTTTATCGTAGCCAGTCCTGGTAATTTCGCGTTTCGTAGGTTTCCACAATAATTGCTCATTTAGATTTTTGTTCATATTTGTCCAGGAAGCGGCCAGGCAGCGACACCAACCACTCGTACAGGGATAGTGTATGACACACTAATGCTAAAGCACCAATGCTCTTGTGGAGATGCTAGCTCCCACCCCGAACACCCAGGTCGTTTACAGAGCATATGGGCTCGTTTACAAGAAACTGGTGTGACGAACATATGTGAAGTAAGTTATTAATAACCTCGTAACATATTCAACAAACCGTTATTTCTGGTGTCACAGAGTTTTCCATTTCAAATATTGAAAGTAAAGATTCTTTGTTTGAGTGTGTCGTATCCACATTATTGGATCTTTTGAAGCTTCATTGATAAAGAAAGAAATGGCGCTAAAGGGGATGACGTGGTCTGAAATGAGTAGAAATACCAACCCCCACCCCAAGTAGAATTGGCTGTAATGGTTTACAAATAATGGGGAGAAGACAAGGACGCTGAAAGACGAAGTGTCCGTTGTTCTTGCGAGCTAGCCGGCGTGTGTTATTGTGTGGGACAGTCTCATCTTGCGATATATAACCATGCACCATACTTAAATTTTGAGCCGCCATTTAAAGGTCACGCACTACAAGACCTACTTCAGTATCAAGATAATTGTACCTGTCGCAAAAGACTAACACAACACCCTTGAACATTTATCAACAGCGTGTACGACCAAGGAAAGCAACGCTTGCAGAGATCCTTACTGTCCATAGGTTTGTAAAGTTGCCTCAATTCTTTCCATTCAGATGGTGCATTGTTCATGACCTATTTTCCTGTTTTGGTTGTATAGTGAACAACATACGATGCTGTATGGTGGTAGTACACAGTGTAGAACCAAGGCCGAAGATGGTAAGCACAAATAGCGAATAATATCTCCGCCTCTATACTAATGACAGCGAGTGTCAGGATGTCGAACAAGACTGATTTGTTTCTGTTAGAATCAGATTGTAGCTAATATTTGTTCACTGTGGGCTTTTTTCTATTACTGTAGGTACCATAACAACACTCAAATGTTTCAATACGTTACCCTGTGGAGGAATGGGGGTAGGTATCATATAGAGGTTTTTGTATGAGCGGGAAATGTACGGTACCGACTAACAGCACGTACACAGTAGGACACGCCGTATTACTCAAATGGCTTCTCATTGGTTTCGTGTGAATCATCCAATCATAACACGTAGTTACGGTTATGGTAAAGTAGCACGGCTGCGGTACGGCTGTATCGTATCCACTCTTAGACTATAACTTATAGCGATACAAATATTTCAGTACGTAACCCGGTTAGGATTTACAAAATCATAGTGGCATATCACTTATAATTTGGCTTGGTTTAAAAGAGAAACATCGCCTATTTGTATCAGGTCGACGGTGATACGATTTGGAATGAGATCCACAGTGCTAACGCTGCAAGGATGGCAGTGGGTTGTGTTGTCGAGTTAGCATACAAGGTGGCAGCACAGGAACTAAAGGTTCGTTTGTATTAACGTCGCACGTGTCGTGTTTTAAAATCTGAATTACAATCTGAAGACATTCTGAATTGTTATTGAACAGAATGGTATGGCAATTGTACGTCCACCTGGCCACCATGCTGAAGCTCATCAAGCCATGTAAGTCCCTTTATCGTTCTTTTTTGGGGGGAGGGGTGGGGGCATGGAGGGTGGGAAAAGAAAAAGAGGTGAGCTTCAGATTATTTGGTACCAAAATGAACATAGAGCCTACTTCCTATGACTCCGAAAAATTCCTGGCAAACGGCGCGGAACCTTCACACCTACCAACCGAGACCATAGTTCATAGCCTGGACGTGCAACGGGACCTGATAGAAGAAGTTTCGCATGGTTGTGCAAAGTCACGTGCGACACGGAATTAACGACATCTGTTGAACCAATCACACCGCGCCAGATTCCTACTTGTTCAATCAGAGTACTCGATCATGGGTTTACCCTTATTGTACACTTCAAAGTCACATGAAAACAGCTATAAACAGCCATCACAACGCGCAAAATCCATGTTTCTCCAGTCAAAGTACTTACACGGTACCGGCACGGTCACGGTACGGCTGTGGGGTTTTCACAGATTATTTGAAATAGTATAAATTGCGATGTTTTGTTTTAACTACGAATCTCTTCTATCCAGGGGCTTCTGTTACTTCAATAACATCGCTATCGCTGCAAGACTTCTACGGCTCAAGATGTCTGTGGAGCGAGTCCTAATCGTTGACTGGGTGAGTTATGATTTTTCACATGCGCTTTTGTAACTTGCTTAAAACCCGAACAGGTAAAATTTGTTTTCCTTTCTGAGGGTAGTTTGTACCGATGTGCCGGTAAATTTGTAGCAAATTGATTCGTTTTCTCGAAGTTTCCAAAACTGATTTGGTATTGTATTCTTTACTTAGGATATTCACCATGGTAACGGTACACAACAGATGTTCTATGATGACCCGCACGTGTTGTACATTTCATTACATCGTCATGACGACGAGACGTTCTTTCCTGGTACTGGGAAGTCCGAAGAGGTTCGTAACAAGTTGCTTTAATTTTGTTCCAGATATCTTGCTCCCCGTTGTTTCGTATCATTTGGAAATAGACAAAAATAGTGAACCTTCCAGCCGAGTATTTCTCACATTGTATCCTTCGCTCGTTCGTTTTCGGACGTTTTACAACTCGTAAGTAAAACCCGTACGTCGCACTTTCTATAAAGTAATCTCTTTATCTAACCTTGCCGATGATTAATGAAATAAAGACGGGAATAAGATTGATATGATGTATTATCCAGACATCTCTCTATTGCTTACCTTTATTTCCCTACAGTGTGGAGCTGGCATTGGTGTTGGTTATAACGTCAATATCGCTTGGAATGGTGGATTAGGTCAGTTAATGCCTCTAAAACTCATATATGAATACTCAGTGTGATGCTCATAACATAATTGTGCAAAAATGCAGATTTGTCTAATGCCACCGAAACCCCCTCCCCCAGACATTTCGATAAAAAAATAACCGTTTTCCATGTTTAATTTTTTTTCTTCTGTTACAACAGATCCTTCGTACGGTGATCCAGAATATTTCGCTGCCTTTAGATCGGTAGTCATGCCTATTGCCAAGGAGTTTAACCCGGACATCATACTAGTTTCAGCGGGTTTTGATGCTGCTACCGGTCACTCGCCTCAGCTTGGCGGTTACAAAGTTACTGCTGCCTGTAAGTGCACCCTCCTTTTACCACGTGCCTCCCTCCTTACCCACCCAATATGTATTGGAACCCCCTCCCTTAAACCAGCCGTCTCACACTCACTATGTGCTTCGCCTCTCTGAGGCATCACCTTTCTCATCAGGAGAATGTCGAAACCCCTTTTGTTTTTCTTCTAATATTTTCATGCATCAGTCTCTAACCCCATTTCCGCCATGGTATCCCTTGAGTATTATTTAGCTCCTAAAGACTATCTCTTACAGAATATGTTCTCCATTTCCCCTCAACTTGCGCGCCTCCATTCGTTAAAGTTAAGTCGCGCAGTACTTTGGTTTAACATAACAGCTTGGGACCATATTACGATAAGTCGTGCTCTTGCGACTGGCGCAGCATCGGATGGATGATCGTCTCTGTGCTCCGTGCAGGATTTGTCCAAAAAAATTTTCTCAAGTACAAGTAGTCACATCCTACTAAAAGGCGATACACTCACAAACAAGTTGACTTTTCAATTTTAATTCAGGCTTCGCGCAATTGACCAAGCAGCTGATGGAACTTGCTGAAGGTCGCATCGTAATGGCCCTAGAGGGGGGTTATAGTCTACCATCTCTATGTGATGCTGCAGAAGCATGTGTAAGAGGACTGTTGGGTCAAAAGGTATGTAACACCTTATCTCAACGGCGTGGAATGAATTACAAGCTCTTTTTTATTGTATCAGGCGGACTTACTCTATATTTGTTAGAATCGATGACGAACGACAGAATTTCCATGGCGACGCAAGCGCAGGGGCAAAGTAATCATCCACACTAGTATTTCTTCAGTTAAAGGAATAATATACTTGCGTCTGCTCTTGTGTTTGTATCGCTAGTGAAAGCTTGGATAAAGAAAGTGGCCCTTTTCGGGTTTTATGATAAAGCAATAAATGTAGATGGTGTAAATTTAGTATTTCAATTCACTGGTTTCTTATTCTCGACTTTGAGGGGCACTTTGCATAAATACAATAGCTTGTTATCCTTCACTGCACATGAAAATTATTGTGTTCAAGCAGAGTGCTCCTCAAATTTGATGCAAATGAGCCAAAACGAAATGCTTTATGAGTCGTAAGAAAGGAGTTCATTATCGAAAATCATTGGTAATACTTTAAATTTTCAGCTGCCGGAAGTATCTAAAGAGAGTCTGACGAGACCCCCTAATCCTAATGCTGTGGCTGTGCTGGAGAAAACTATTGCCATACAAAGTAAGACATCTTATTGCTATGATGTATTACACCCACAGTTCAAATTTATTGATTGTAAAACGCTTCAACAAACGTTGATACATCAATTAACACGCAAAAATAGATGTTACCGGCACTTAATTTATTCTTGTCTCTAAATTTAAACGATAATAACTAGCAGTGCTTTGTCGCAAAACAGAATGTACCGTGCCGTGCCATCTTTTCTTTGCGCATATAAATCGCTTTCATAACGTATTCATAGACTGCGAGCAGTCCATATTCTCTAGTAAGCTGTGGTTAATACGCACAGAGACCCAGTGACCAAGAAAAATAGAGACTGCTCGCAATCTAATTTGCCCACTACGAATCGAACTGCTTTTCAGTCTGCAGCATTCAGTATTCACAAGACAACCTTTCGACTCATGTCTTCAAAATTCTCTTTCTAAAGCATTAGTGCGGATTATTTTTCAGGTCGATACTGGAATTCAGTCAGGAGAACTGGTTCTCTAATAAACCATTCAGTGGTCGAAGCTCAGCAGCGAGAGAAGGAAGAATTAGACACTGTGTCTGCCCTCGCATCGCTCTCTATGGGCGTGGTCCAAGATACAGATAAGTAAGGATGTTATGGTGTTCATTATAGCTAGATAGAGGCTGATTTCGAATGAGTGAGTGTGGAAAATGACGTGAGGCACATTTTATGGGTGCACTGTGCATGTTTTGTTAGTTTGTGGTTTCTTTTGGTATTTTTTAACATCGTTAGTGGATGATAATTCTTCAGATCTGGCTGGAAGTCATTTGAGGTCGTTTGAGAGTTATGGGACTCCAAGTGTCCCCCACTGAAAACGTTTATTCATCGGTTTTCGTTATTACAAATATGTCAATCGAACTGGTTCTAGATGCACTTACAAAGTGATATGGTTTGAGATTGCGAGTTGAAAGAATCTACCAGCAAGGTTTTCTCTCGAATGAATTTTGCCGTGCTGGTTTTGTTTAGCCTGCGTAGCTGGTACTAGGGGGGTGGGAGAGGAGGCTGCTATTGACTGACGTAATTCGATCTTTAGGTAGGCGGTTATCAAATGTACCCAACGTTGCGGGCAGGCTCTCCTATCTCCTCGCTCCTCCCCCTTCCCCCACTCCGTAGAAACGGCAACGCAGGCTAGTTTTGCTGGTGTGGGGGAAAAAAATGAATGGCAAACATTTGTCGGTGGACAAAAAATTTAGTCCAAGCCTTGACATTATCTGAACGTACGAAAGTCCCTCCTGGTGTATAGTGCACTTGTCACTTGTAGTCCATTATGTTCCGCACGTGCAGATGAACTAAATAGTACACGTTTCCTCGGTACTGGTACTTGAATATCTACGGAAATTTGAAATAGGTGTGTAAGACATTAAGTTCATATATATTCAAAACCGCAAACTGGACTATATTCTACAAGGTGTAGCATTGTTTCTTCTTGACTTTTTTAAGTAAAACAAGCGAAAAACATTCCTCATTTAGAACTTTTATGTTGTGAGGGATTTCTGGGTCTAATTACTCACAAAAACCGAAATGTAAGCGAAAACATTTGTCTGCAGACCATCCTAAACCTGCAGTATTCAGAGTTGTATTCTAAAATTCCTACTACATGAATTGTCGCAAAACTGCTTTTCATTCTTAACCCAGAAGTCAGTCGCCTAGCTCTTTATCGTTCTGTTGGTTTAGCATGATAATTTATTAGAGTGGTTTTCATTAACCCGTGAAATACGCTTTATTACACTTTGTTTCTTTTGTTTTTTATTGTGTCTATCTGACTATTACACTCTAATTAGTACACTTTGGTTCACGGGTTAATGAAAACCACTCTATCGCATTTATGGCTTGTAGTCAATTATATCCGGATGCACGTGTTGCTTTGTATACACGCCCTGTGAACACGCCCTTGGAATATTCTAGGGCCGGAAAATCATTGTTTGGTACAAACAATGAGACATTTGTTTTCCTACTGAAATGACCAAAACTTTGAAGTGGAGAAGATTTGGTCAAGGAGTCGTGCTGTGTTTTGCCACCCCACCCCCTCTACTCTCCTACCACCACCGTTGTTAATTGATAAGACGCATGAAAATGTGTTTATTTGTAAATCAGAGGCTGGGATTGCTATTCATGCGAATAGAGTTATAGACAAATGCAAATGTGCAAAAGCTTGGAAGCCATTTTAGTGTTTTGTAAATCAGAACCGTTGGTTTCCCATTGATGCGAGGCGGAAGGAAGCCATTTCAGTGTCACGAGATGAACACATGGGTTTAACACGTGCTGTACCAAATACTTCAGGTTTCCTGTTACTAAAAAATTCTGTTATTAGAGAAAGCTGTGAGTTGTTTTTCTAATGCCTCTTTTGAACCTAAATTTCTGTGGTTCTACTTGGGTTTGGGAAAATCTTCATTTGGCGTGTAACCAAAACAGGTTTTCGTGCAGCTTAGAGAAATTGAATAGCTGCGCAATAAAAAATATGTAATGCAGTATGATGCTTTTGCTGGCTTTTCTTTCTTTTTTCCTCTTCACTTTTTTTCCTTTGTCATTCATCTGACAACCAGATCCATTGCCTGGTGAAATAAACCAACAAGTAGAGATTTTTTGTTAAAATGGTTGGCATATTAGACCCATATCAAATCAAAATGCCTTTGTTAGTAAATACAAAGTATCACTATAACAAAAATAACAGTATTTGTCTTCGAAACCGAAACAATGGTTACTTTTCGGAGCCAGTACTCTTTTAAGTCTTTAAATTTTACGAAATTTCATTTACCTGTCAATATACACCTATTTAAAAAAAGTTTGTCGGTCGGCAATCTGAAATCTGAGTCAGACAATTCGCCAGCGAAGGTCATTGCTTTAAGGTGGTGTCGTATTTAGCTATATACTGATAGCAAACTACTAAAACATAAAACTTAATTTGAAAATAAAACACAACTTAAAAATAATTTTACACCTCATGTCCTCAATTCCTCCCGGTCTAAGATTTCAGATTTCAGATCTCCGACCGACAACTTTATTTTCAAATAGGTGTAATATGGGTACAAAAAGTGTTGTTGTTGTGGTTGTGGTGGTAATGGCTGTTGGGTATGTTGTTAATTTTGAGGATATAAAGTCGTTCCCAAAACGGTTGTCCAAGTGAAAAAGGTTTATGCGACAATAAATGTCACGTGTCTCATTAAATATTCCATTTTCGCGCGCGTGGAACTGGGAATTTAAACGAGCACCATTACTTGCATGTGCAGAAAATGTCAACGGCAGTTTACAATGCCGTCATGTACTTTTATATCACATGTAAATTAAAAATTCCAAGAGAGAAAATTGAATACTTAATGACTTTATTGTCGTATAAATCTCTTCACTCGGACAACGTTTTTAGGAACGACTGTATGTATACTATTATAAACTAAAACGTACTCTTTGTTTTGCAGATCCGCTGACATCCAGATGGAGGTACAGGACGAGAGCTGAGTCGAGCCAACCCACTCCTTACATAGAGCATATTAACGTTACTATAGTAACTTATCGGTAGTGTATATAATACTATATTCAATGTGGCATGACCAAGTCGTTGTCAACTGTACACTGTCTTTTATAAGGGTTAAATCTCCCCTTCTAAAGTAATTGATGTAGATAACATTTAGTCGTATAGATATAAGCATAGGTACAATTATGGTCGCCTAGCGTGTCAGACAAGACGTTAAATTATGCTCGTGGTGCGTCAAAGAGCAGCCCTGACACGCCACAGGGAGTCCAAAGCTCGGCGTTCTTGCATCGTGAAAAAGTCTTTACCATTTGATACGAATAAAAAAGCCTTATATTGATTTTTCTCTTTCTTGTTCTTTGCTGGGCGATAACGACTCTGGAGTCGCGGGGCCCTTTTGCTTTAAGATGGCTAAAGTGGACCTGCAAGTCGATGCTAGTAAAGAACAAGACTAAGACAAAGTTAAAAAGAAAAGTTTTGAGAGATTGAAGACCT
Organism: Stichodactyla helianthus; assembly: GCA_015163945.2. Lineage (NCBI taxonomy): Eukaryota > Metazoa > Cnidaria > Anthozoa > Actiniaria > Stichodactylidae > Stichodactyla > Stichodactyla helianthus. Next base: position 42,186 of record WUAP02136239.1, read on the forward strand.
TGACTGTAAAAATGTTGCTTAGTGCAGAAACCGAGCTTGGGCTCCCTGTGGACATGATTAGAAGGTGTAATTAGCACAATACTGTGGGTAAACGGATTCGTCTGTGTACAATGTACTTAAAATCAAAGAGCAGAGCTAAGGGCTGCCAATAAAGGCAGTGACCTAAACTATGAATGGAAAACAATCATGCATCCCATCTATCTAAACAATCATTCTACTGTCTATCGATAAACATGTAACCAAATCTCTATTCTTTATCGTGCAACATTACATCTGTAATATAGCTGCATCCCGCCTCGTGAGACTGGCAATCTTGCCTTAGAGTAGATTTTGCGTTAGTGTTTTGACAACTGAGTGGCTTTCACTCTAAACCAATCAAAAACCAGGGAAACGCACGCCTTCCAAACAAGCTGATACTTCGGAAAATCACGCTGCGCAGGTGCGTTTCTTGATCTGCTCAGTAATGCATTTTCACGTGGGAGTAATTCACTGCTAAGTTAAGAAGAATTTTTAGCGATTATTACAAGGATGCTCAGAATTAAGCTTTTTCCGTGAATTTTTATCGCTCAGACGTCGCGTAGTGCGCTGACACTACGATCACGCAAATTGATTTTGGTTACCAACGGCTCTATGGTAACTGCAAGTCAACGTGCGTGATCCAGCACATGAACCAGGCAGTGAAGGAGATGGTAGACTAAACGCTCGGACACATGATGCGACGTTCGGCGCGATGTTGCTTGCAACGGGGAAACTCACCGTGTGTCCATACGTGTAATTGTTGTGCGCGATGTCGGCGACGACTTCTCAGACGTAGAAACGAGTCCTACTTTTGCGACATGGCGCGCAACAGTTTGCACGGGTGAACACACGGTGCGATTTTTTAACTCCCTAAGTAGAATATGTGGGTACCGAAAAAGTTCTTTTGAACAGTTTCACTTAAGATATCTACCAATATATCATGTCTTAGTTAAATATATACGTGAACATGCAAAGCCTTCCTTAACCGCGAGTATCAAAATACTGCGAAAGAAATCAGTCGGGTCAGAAGAAACCAAATGTACAACTTATTGGCAACTTACTTTTCCCACTGATAATACAAGTGCCAGTGCAGCCATATTGTTGTGTAGAAAGTAAGATACCAAGTAAGAAGTGTACATTGTTAGTGCATTAGTACATCATGATGGACGCGATAGTGTCAACACTTTCATACTATTTTGAAGCTAGTTCCTCGCGGTCAGATAAGGTTTTGCAAATTTAAGCTTTCTCCACGTATTTCCTTTGTTAACAAACAAAGTGCATTCCGGTTGAGCTTTGTTACGAACAACACTTCATAGGGCCTGATTAACAAAGAATGCCTGTGCCGAAGCTGGACGGAAATACAGGTCATTGGTCATCTCAGGCTCCGTTTATATGAAGGTGGGGGTGACCCCTGGTGCTAGGGACAAGTCTTGTTTACTTCTCTCGGTGAACGCCATAGGCAAAAGAGCTAGTGTGGCAGTTGTAGGCTCAGACTACCTTAATGTAAACCGCCCCTTAAACAAGAAAAACCCTTGTAAGTGCAAAGGATGAGTTTGAAGGGATGAGTTTGAAGAAAAATAGATTATGTAGAAATAACAGGTCTCGGATGCATAGTAGAAATCAGATATTTCTTGTACATACTGCTACTGGATAACTGCCGTATTTTCAGAATGTATTTTATTTGTATGATAATGGAGTGGTCCTGTGTGTGCATGGTGTGTCAGTGTGGTGTGGTTGTAATCTAATGCCAGGTTCTAAACCTTTCACTCATATATACATATATTCCTTCCAGATATAGCATCAGTAACAACACCAAAATAACAATAACAATTACATATGAATATAAATATATATATAAATTTAGATGGAATATAAGTATTGGAATCTCCCAGAGATCATGAAATTAACGAGTGTAATTGGTGTATTTAAAGATGATAATTGATTCTTTCTAGTCGGTCTCAGACACTTTTACGTCAAAAGATTCGATGCTCGGGGAAGCTGGTGAACGTAACTTCTCTGATTTTTCCTTGCGCTTTCTCTCAATTTTTCTTTTTATTCTGTTGATTTATGTTGCTAAATTGATATATGTTTCTCTCGTGACGTTGTAAGTGCAATTTTTTCCATCGAACACGCGACCGTGAGATGATGGAATGCTGCCTCTAAGTCACGTCGATAGTGTGCGTAATAGGATGGTGGCAGCGCTGGGATGTATATCTCAAGGAACAAGATTATCTAATACAAGTTTACTAGTTTCTAAAACTTTTCCTCAAGACTTAGTTTTTCTTGGTACCCTTTTACGGAAATTGATTATAAGTTAAGGTCTGCCTTTGTATAATGTCACGAGAGAGACTTGCCGTCTTGCTTTTTGAGTTAGTTTTCAAGCTCCAAGACTTTTCTTTTCTTTCTGAAATATCCACCAATATTGTTTTGAAAGTTATGCAAATTTATTTGAATTCTTATGTTTAATAACACAGCTTTTTAAAACAGTACTTTGATCATCCTCCGAACTATGGTATTAAAAGTCCAAGTTTCTTCTCTTTCCTTTTTTATTGCTTTTTTTACTGAAACAAAGAGAGAAGTTTTGAAACTTTTCGAATCATATTTTTATTTTTATTCGATTAAATTTTTCCTTTTGATGTTACTCTTTAAAAAAGTGTTTATCTGGATAACGTAAATATAAAACAATAAACACGTTCAGTGATGTAAAAAGTTTTTATGCATTTTTATTTGATTTTAATAAATAGACATTTGCAGAAACATCCCACCCCTCCCCACCAAAAAAATTCATTGTATACAAAACCAAAGTATTTGGTCTGCGTAATTTAACCGCAGCGCACTTTTGGGATATTAGCAGCGCTTGAAAATTGCAGTCCTAAAGTGAATGAAAGACCCTTAAATGGTACTCGAATTTGGGTAACCTTGAGTATAAACTTAGACCCCGTCCACACTAATGCGTTTTCGAAAGGCTCCGTTTTCGTCTAACCGAAAACGCATCGAGACTTAGCAGCGTTTTCGCCCGTCCCACACTAAAACGATCAAAACGGAAATACTGTAGGAGAATTCATTGGAGGACGAGGGAATTCCTCGTTGAATTTCGCGAGAAAAACGATATCGCACGAGTCGCGAATGGCTTGCCGTGCGCTTTGTTTGTTTTTCTTTTCTCTTTTCTTTTAAAAAAAAAAAAAAAAAAAAAAAAAAAAGCTATATGATTCAAGGAAAATTGATTGGCTTGACTCGGGAATTCCACGTTGAATTTCCGAGGCCTCCACTCCTTGAATTTCATAGCATCTACAGTAATAATATCATAAAATTCTATAGGAGAATTCACTAATGGGAGGACGAGGGAATTCCACGTTGAATTTCGCGAATTTTCCTTGAATCATATAGCATTTTTTTTACTGCGGTTTTCCGTACACTGAGCACTCAGACAATCAGATGTCGAACGCCATTTCGCGTTTTGGCTTCCGTC
>WUAP02136240.1:0-15187 GCA_015163945.2 Stichodactyla helianthus
AGGAGGGAGGGAGGGGAGGGAGGGGATGAAGGGGTAGAAAGATAATAATTCCTATAATATTGTTTCCTTGCATAGTTGCAGAGCAATCAATGTTTCAATTCACTGGTTTCTTTTTCTCAGCTTTGAGGGGTATAAAATTATTGTGTTAATGCAAAGTGCCTCTCAAATTTGATGCAAATAATCCATTGAAATGAAATGCTTTATGGGTCATAAGAAAGCAGTGTATAGCAACATTTAATTAGTTCTAAGACACTGCTTGAATAGCAAGTTAGCAGTTAGATGGTGTTGAAGAGGATTTTTTTGACTGGACACTGTTCATTGATGAGACCTACTGTTCACTCTGAGGTATTGAAGCAGTCAGTTGTATTAAAGCCATTAATATTATTGTTTTACAGTCCTACTTGCCATGGAGAGGCTTATATCAGAGACAGCGGAGTATTGCCGCAATAGACCAGCATTTGGGAAATCAATCCTGGACAATCAATATGTTCATTTCAGGTTAGCAGAGTTGCAAACAGAAGTGGAACTACTGAGGTCTCTTGTATACAGAACAACTTGTAAGTACAATGTTTTTTATTTCATTGCTCTTTTAAAGCTGTTATCAGAATCAGATAACACTTATAAAAAAAAGTTGCTAGTATGTTTCACCAACTCAGTGACTGGTGTAAACTTCCTGCATTGTTTTGATAAAAATGACAATTTTAAGTTAAAACTCACAAAAAGAGTTTTGTGAGGGTCATAAAATAATGTACAGGACAGACCTGTAAATCCTTGATACCATTGTCCAGACAGGCCATCTGTTTGTGATACATGGTAACTACTGTATAGTCAAACAAGTCCCAGAAATTGGCATCCAAGGATTTGGATGATCATTAGGGAAATTACTTAATATAATTGTATTCATAAATGTCCACATAAATTGTAGGAAAGTCTTAAAATAATCAGAGCTAAAAATAATTTTACTGGAAAAATGTATCTAAATAAGTTTGGTAGGATTAAAAATAGGGTCTCCATCATCACGCAACTGCCACTCAAACATCTTATGACACCGCATGCGAAGATAGAGTTGAAAAGTCAGGGTTTATATTATTGCAAACCTTGAAACAAGATTTTTCTTTCAGATCTTCACATGCGGGGAATAGATGCAAACCTGTTTGCTTCTATGATAAAGTTAAAAGCAGGTCGCCTGGTGCGAGAAGTGACAGACTCTTGCCTTCAGTTCTGGGGTGGAATGGGCTTCACTAGTGATGTTGAAGTCAGCAGGGCTTATAGAGATCACAGATTATTATCAATAGGGGGTGGAGCTGATGAGGTCATGCTTTCAATCATTTGCAAAGAAAAGAACTTCCTTCCTGGCAAGCAGTCGACATAGAAATGAAACACATTGAAAGGCAGCCCCAAGTCCGTATTTGAACTACTACGTTACAGTAAAAAAAAAATCCCCTTCATTCAATGTAATACAGCGAAATAAATACCACTACTAGGTTTTACTTAGGTTTTATACTTAGGTTTTATGCTACAATGAGATTCACTTCCGGCCTGTGTTTGACTAATTCATGTTTGTATATTATCATACTACCGTTTATGTACTTGCACAAGATCTCTCTCGTAATATATGGTGTATGTCTTGGGTTCAAATTATGGCGCATGTTGTAAGTTTATATTACGATTTCTGTCTTACGTCGTAGGTTTATATTACGATTTCTGTCTTAAATCGTAGGTTCATATCACGATTTCTGTCGTAGGTTTATGTTACGATTATGTCCTACGTCGTAGGTTTGTATTACGATCTCTGTCGCACATCGATGGATTTATATGTAATCATGTTTCGTGGGTTTATATTACGAGTTTTGTCACATGTCGTAGGTTTATATCACAGTTGGTCATTTGTTTTTCATCATACTAGTATTCAATTGACTTGTCGCATGTCCACAGTGGTTGCGTGCTATCCTTGAAGCCAGTGATCAACGATGCTCTTTTATGTTGTACATTATTTTCTAAAGATCGCGCGACAAAACATCGACAGGTGTTTGCACTGGACCCATTTTAGTACTCTGTCTAGTAATCTGTTTAGGTAGTTGCCAGCGTATGTTCAGTTAAAACACTTCAGCACTGGTGGATCCATATCAGGACTCTGTCAAGATGGCATAAGTAGCGCATGTCATTGAATGGTCGGTCTGTTTACCACGATGAATGTTTTAAGTCTTTATTTTCCAAGGGCCATCTTTGTTTTTACCTTAGTCTTCTTAAGGATATCGTGAGAACTACCAAACTGTCGTGTTATTTTAAAGGCTTGCTTGCACCCCTAGCACTCGATATTAAAAGGTATTCTTACTGGCCGTTTTTAAAGGGCTTTTACATCACAAAATATAATCCTATAGGGGTTGCGTGCACTTCACACTTGTGCGAAAACAGTTTGATAGTTGGCAATGATAGCTTATACAGGTTAAATTGGTTGATTCACTCTAAATCATAAAACAGTGGAAAACAATAGTCTGAACCGAGTATAGTTTTGCTGTTACGACTCTCAACAATATAAATGCTTCGAATTTTGCTGTTTGAATAAAATCAAAAATATTGTACGCACAATCAAGGCTAAGACCATAATAGAACTCGAAACTGGAGATTTTCGGTTTCTCCAGTTATTTTTGGGAAAGACTGCTATTTTCCCCGACTTTTCCCGTCATCTAAATGTGGTACACACATAGTGGTAGGATTCACCTGTAGATAGCTTTATAGATTCTCAGCTACAGTGTAGTATCAAGTAGGTAAATCAATCTCGCACAAGAGAAAATGAGGTAAGAGAAGGAATCCCTGGTACCCCATCATATCAGCCCTTCGTTCTATTTTTAGAACAAGATCTACTTGTGTGACTGGCTGTGGGACCTCGGCTCATACGATCTGACCAATCATGTTCCATTCTCAAAATAAATACCAACTTAAAATTAGAACGAAGGGCTGATATGATGGGTAAAGAACCCAGTACCAGGGATTCCTTCTCTTACCTCATTTTCTCTTGTCTCGCATCAAAACATCCTAGTGCTTTCAGTCCGCGGAAGACAGTTCTTAACAGGATTAGATATGCTGCACGTCAACTCATTAACAACTTTAGATGTTTAAAGATATCATTATATTTTGCATTTACCTATAGAATTCGGTTCACGTTAGACATTCTCAGACGGTTAATTTTCTTGATACTCAGCAGATGTAAAATTATTGACTTTCTGTTGTGTTGGATTGTATTAATGACATTGATTTATACAATAGTAACAACAACAACAACATCAACAATGAATGGAACTGTAAGAATAACAACAAAAGAACCAGCAATATCACCATCATTACCACCTTTACCAATACCAAATCCAACAGCAGGAGCACCACCACCAACAACAACATGAACAACATGAACTGAACGGAATCAAAACCACCACCACCATCACCACCACCACCATCACCACCACCACCACCAACAAAACAACATGAACTGAACGGAATCAAAACCACCACCACCATCACCACCACCACCAACAACAAAACAACATGAACTGAACGGAATCACCACCACCACCAACAACAGCAACAAGAACAACATGAACTGAAAGGAATCAAAACTACCACCACCAACATGTACTGAACGGAATCAAAACCACCACCACCACCACCAACAACAACAACAACAACAAAACAACATGAACTAAACGGAATCACCACCACTACCACCAAAAACTACAGCAACAAAAGTAGTGTTTTCTCTTTTCACTTCTGTTTTTATTTTCCCATAATCCCACTCAATGACTGTTTTTTATCTTATGTTGGTATTAATATCTCGTAGTATAGTTTTAAATACTAGATATTGATTTTCCAAAGTTTTTTATTTGTGTGGGCTGACCCTTTGTCTCTAATTTTTTCCTATCATTTAACGGTTCTCTATTAATGATGTCAGGGCTTTTACTAGGAGCCCATGCTATGTTCAGATTGTGAGATTTCAAAATTACCACGTTCAAATATTGAGTAGTCAAGAAGCAATAATACAGGAATGAAAAATATCGTTACCAGTTCTTTAGTTTTGTGGACGGTGCGGTTAGAATATGTTTTTCTTTTCTTTCCGTCATTTGTTAACCACATTCGTTATATGCTGGTAGTTTTAACGAAAAAACGATGTAAATAAGGATAAAGATGATAAATCTTCACTTTGAATAATGGATAACAAATATGTTTATAGTCCTCACCGAGATTGATGAAAAAAGAGAAAGGACAATCGCAAACAATCCTAGATTCAATATTTCGGAGAAATTCTTAGAGGTATGTATCTAAATCTTTAGAGTGGATTTCCTTTTGTTATCCTAAACATTAGTTTCATTTTTGGAGTTTTTTGTTTTGATATATTTTTGGATTTGTATTTGATCAGTGTTTAGGTGCGGAAGCCATCTAATTTGTGTAGGGACCCAACAAGATAATTATTCACTTCTCTTTCAATGTCCGCGGTCTCTTCAAAGAGTTCATGTCAAGTAGCTTGCGTCCTGTTCAGTTGTTCCTTAATTTGTATATCGATGAATAACCGGCTCTTTTATAAATCACGAAAAAATAAACATATTTTTAATAAGGATATTGAATATTTACTGCTCGCGTTACAAAATCTGTTTTGTTTTGGTTATAAATCATCATGAGAACAGAACATTGATCATACAAAGGTATTTTAGTTACTGCTCGCGTCACAGAATCTGTTTTATGTTTTGGTTATAAATCATCATGAGAACAGAACATTGATATATAGAATGTAAAAAAATTTAAAGGACGAATAAATTAAGGGTTAAAAATTTATAAAGGTTTACCATGTAAAAGGTAATGAGAAAGCAGAGGATTCGGTAATTTTAGAAGAAGTGGACTCTCTTTAAAAAATAGGCGAATGTGTTCTGCACTACTCTACATTATTATTATTATTATTATTATTATTATTGGTGGTAAGAGGTAAAGTACCCGCTGATTGACCGCCGGTAGCTGCCTTCTCAGTATTGAATCCTCTGAGAAAGTAAAAAGAAAAAGCAGAAGCAAAAAACCCAAACAAACAAACAAACAAACAAAAAACAAACAAACCAAAAAACAAAAAACAAAAAACAAACAAAACAAACCAAAAGAGGAACCAAGCAGGGGAAAAAAAACATTTTTTTAGTAAAACTGAAATCTTTTAAAACGCTTGAATGTCAAAAAGGGGATCATCTACAAATTGGTTAGTCATTTTATGCTTTGGCTAAGTTCGACATGAAAGACGGTAGGAAGAGAAGGATAAAAAGATGGATGGATGAATGAATGAATGAACGGATGAAATAGTAACCGACTAAATGGAATAAATGGACGATCGATTTGTTGTTTTGGACGAACGCTTTTTATCGGTACAGTCAATATTTCTTTTGTATTTGTTTCTATTTTGTTTCCAGTTTCAATTTTGATTCCTTCCATCACATACATCTATCGAGTACGACAATTATAGCAGCACAATTAGGGCAGATCTCGGGAAAATACTTTATAACGTGCTTTAAATGACGTGCAGTTTCCCTGAATATGAAATAAAGCCAGTGGATAAAAGTAATTTTGATTATATGAAGATGGATTTTTATTGAAACTTGAAAACTTAATTATAATTATGTTTTTGGACTCGTACAAGGAAAACTAAAAGAATTTTATTTTATTTGTTCCAATTTTCCTTTTGTTTTTGATTTGTTTTATGAATATGACTTAATCCAGCGGATGTTTCCTGAGAGTATTTCATGCAAAATTGTTTTGAAAATCACTTTGCTTCATGCTAGTTATTTGTCTCTTTTACCTATTCTCTTCCTTTCGTTGTTCTTCTTATCAATCTCCAAACATATAAATACTTATTAAAATCAGCGTTTAAGAAGTAAACAAGAAAAAAAAAACATGAGCACATCACCACAGGATCCTTAGACTCCCAAGGGTTTGATTTGGACTTGCTTTAATTTTTATTTTCTTATATTTGTCTTGATAACATTCCTGCAATTAGTCGAATATCTTATCTGTAAACATGAAGTTATTACTAATGTATATATGGTATTCCTCGTTACGCTGTGGATAAGTCACCCTCAGCAGCCTTTTCAACTGCAAAGTTTACTATTTATATTTTTTCCATTCAACATTGCTCTCCCTGTATTCATAAATAAATTAAAAGAGCAATCACAGTAAGACTACTTGTATTATTATGTATATTTGAAGTATTTTATTATTAAATCTCAGCATATTGGCTATTTGATATGTGTAGTTAGTATTATAAATCATTAGTAAAGAAAATCCCTCCCTGTGTTAACATAAAATGGATTTTCCCGAGACATTCAGTTTTTGTAGTGAGAAATCTATTCAGTTTTCTCTTTTTCTTGTTCAACGCCGACATAAATGGATAGATAGTTTATTTTCTGCACTCTAATGGAGCTTATTTATTCGCAGCTGGACCAAATACAAGTGTATGACCGATGTCGGGTAACGATAATAGAATGTCCTTGTATAATAACACTTTGACTGAGATTGTTTTCAAAAGTAGAATATTTCATTGTGTTGCGGGCAATAACGCCGCCATGGAAACCTTACATCAATAGAATCATTCAAATTGCACATTCAGCCGTCCTGATTTTCAAATTTTACTTTTAGATTTGATTCGCTATTTCAAATTCGCAAATCGAAAACCCATGGCCATTTTTTTAGAATCAGTGTAGCATAAGAAATCTGATATATTGCAAGGAAGGAGTTTGAAGTTTAATCGTTTTTGTGTTCATTAGTGATATTAAACACAGATGTATATTGTACAGCGCTCTCTAGCGATGTCTTTAAGACACAGTTGCAATGAATATTATCATCTTTAGCTCAAACTTTGATTCCAATCAAATGGCATAAAAAAATGTGTCAAATCAATTTATTATCAAGTTTTGGTATTAGTTTTGTTTCAATGTTGTTCCTATTGAAAGGGTTCATAGGATTACCTTTGATCTTACTAAGTCCATCATATTCAACCATTTTGGGATTAAACCATTCTATGTGGGTCGGGGTTGTTCTGAGTTCCTCAAGGGAGTCGTGATATCGTCTATTGATCTTTGTTGTAGACGATATTGTACCGTCAACGTTCCTCTGGAAGTCAGCTCATTTTGGTTTCTTGGCTCGGGAGTCAACTTTAAGATACGCTTCAGACCTCTTCTGTAGTTCTCAATAAAGATGAAGTAAAGGCAGGGATTTAAGGCACTGTTTGTGTAAGTCAGAAACTGGGCCACAAACTTAAACGTGCTGATTTCACTGGTCTGATCCATGTTCCAGTTCAGGTTAATACTCAGGTAGAACAAAAACACGTTGTATGGGCCGTAACAAATTGCAAACGATCCCACCGTTAAGAGCGCCAGTTTTAAAAGCTTAATATTATTAGCTTGCCTTCTGTTCATGGCAGAGTTGGAGTGCTGTTGGTTAGGCACTATTTGTATTCTTGTCACAACTAGAATGACTGTGTACATGAAGGTGAGGAGTATAGCTGGGATAACGGTGAAGAGAATACAGGCTGCAATCGCTATGGAATGTTGGACCTTGAAGTGCACAGCATCGTCTTCTGACCAAATCAAAATACAAACTTGTTTTCCATAGATTTTAACAAGCTTGAAACCGTATAAAAAAGGAGTGAAGCAAACTATTGAGAATAACCATGTGAATACTATGAGGCAACAGCGAACCCTTGATGTGATTAGTGATAGTTTCATGGGGAATACCACAGCACAGAACCTATCAATAGCGATGCAGATGATGGACAAGATCGACACGACCATCGTTAGATCGGAGACAAAGAAGACAAACTTACACAAGATATTTCCTGGTATTCCATCCATTCCCCGCCACGTGACTAACATTGCTGAATCTGTGAGATTCGCCACGATTACTCTTGGTAAAATGACTATTGGTACGACCAGATCAGACACAGCCATGTTAAGTATAAAGAAATTGATGGTCCTCTTCATGTTAGCGTTCTTCTGCCGAACAACTAGTATTATCAAGATGTTACCTACCAAACCAACTACCAGAATGACACTACACGCGAACACCTTCAGGATCCGAACTAATGCAGAATCGGGCTCGATACTGCCATAAGTGTTGTTAAAGGTACCCACTATCTGTGCAGAAAGGTTCAAAGCCATGCCCTTCAGCCTGCGTTCACGTGAGAGTTACAGAAGTAATGCCTTTAATTCCGTACGTGGACACGAGACTTATAACTGTCTCGACTTGAAACCAAAGACAAATTGTCTATCATTAATATACATGATAGAGTTTCTCTTCCGTGTGCCGGAAAGCCTTCTAGCCTTTTCTCCTTTGATAGGTAATCCTTGTGGAGACAACAAGTCCTTTTAGGCTTTTTTATCCAGACTGAGGGCATGTCTTGAATATATTAAAGGCAACCGCAGGCCATCGGACAGCGGTAGTTTTTAGTCAGTGATAAAATAACAATTTCAGCCAAAGCAAGTCATTGTTTTGGTAATTTATCTATTAACGTTCCTTGATACGTTGTTTCCTAAATGGTCTTCCAATAAGATAACAATCATACCACGACCCCAATGGATTCTGGGCCTCATACCATGATCAAATGAATTCTGGGATCCCAGCAAGCGTCTTACAATAATTGAAGAAGTTATCAGGAAGGAGAAAATATATTAAAAAAATCGACTACACTCACATTTCCCATTATATGATTTGCTATATATAATCATATAATTTTTTCCCTTCCTTTCAAAATCAAGTGCGTGTCTTTGCCTTTCGAACTGGAACAGAAATTTATTGTTTTTAGGAACATCTTTAGTGCGAGTATTTTTAAAAACAGTTTATCAAGGCCTTAAGACTATCTTGATCCACACAATCTTACGTCTACACAGGAGATAGTCAGTACAGTTTATCAACCCATAAGAATTTTAAATCAAGCTTCCCTGAAGGGAAATTTAAAAATAATCAAGACCAGTATTCTTAAGTACAAACATTTGGCAAATCTACTTATGTCGTTTAAAAGTTTTAGTACATTTGACTGTCTGAGTGAATTATCTTAAGAAACTACTGTTTCCTGCATTTAAGTCTTACCGCAATATTCTTTCTTTCTTTCTTTCATTTTTCTTATTTCATTTGTCTCATCGTTTCCTGTATATACTCGTATTTATGTTGCAAAACTTAACCTTATTTTATCCCATGGATTAATGTGTATTTTAATGGCATTGGGAATATGAAGTCTCAGTACTAAAGATGAGGAATACATATTATTTGATGAGTATCTCATAGTTGGGAAATAATGAGGGCAAAATGGTAAAAAGCTCGTTTTTTTAATATTGATCAAGGGCAATTTACCAAGATAACATTCTTTGTCGAGTAATGCTGTGCTTGCTTGCGCAACATATAGGCAAAGATAAAATCTCTTACTATCTTTACTACCTCTTTTTTCCTTCGTTTTGTTTTGTTTTTGTTCATGAGAAAGTGTTGAATAAGCATTTATTTTAGCATCTTATCTCTCAGATAAGGTTAATCGATATTTTAAAGCGAATTCTCGATTATGTAACAGCACTGTAATTCAGGGAATTTAATTGAAATAATTGTCGGGCTTCTAATCATTATAGAAGATCAAGAAATAGATTATGAAAAAAGTGTAAACCTATTTCTTGCTGGTGAACCTCAATGTGAAACCACAGGACGTTCTTCGGTGACTCTTCTTCTGTTCGATGTCAAAGCCACCCAGTGGAGAATAGACACAGAACTTGTTTCAGTAACAGATTTTAAATAATGCCGTAAATTTCGTTAGACCTAAAAAAGGAAACCTTCCAAGACATTTTTTCAGAACTTGTTAACACTTTACCTAACAATCTTAAAGTAATGTCATACTATAATCAAATCAGTTGTTTAGAGGTAAAAGCTGTTTTAAAGTGGCGCTATACAAATACCTCGTCATGAATTTTCTAGTTTCTTCTTGTTTATCTTTTGCTTAATTTTCTCTTCACTGATATTATAGACACTGGCTCTTTCCCTTAACCTTTCTATTTTATTATTATGTAATATATTTATCAATTTATCTTCCTATCTTTTACTATTACAGTCTCTGTTGTTGTTTTTTTTTATTGTAGATAGTTAAATAGTTTCTCAATAGGCGAAGAGCCTCCTAGTGGAATCTATTAAATATTGTTATTATTATTATTATTATTATTATTATTATTATTATTATTATTATTATTATTATTATTGGAGTATGGAATAAGTGTTGTTAGTTCTTTCCTTAAAACTTTATGCGCGAGATTGTTATCGTTTCTTCGACATTTTTATTTGAACAGGAACTACGTACTAGAATTTCAACCTTTTATCTTCTATTAAAGCGAAGCTGAGAGGTTTGATAGATTAATCCAAACTTTTAGCAGTCTTCTCCTTGGAACTTGAGATCTGTTCCTGTAGTGTTTTGTTTGACAGCAATTATTCTATCGATAACTTTTGATAAAGGTAACTAGCAATGAAGAACGAATCTGGAGAAGCAGTGTCCTTCAGCAGCATGTTGTAGTAACACGGAGAATTTACAAGTGAGGCCTTTACTGCTGTATCATCTAAGCTAAGACTTACAACATTCTAGATTCTAGATTTTACAGCAGTAAAGGCCTAACTTGTAAATTCTCCGTGTTAGCAATAAAGAAGTTTCGAGTATACAGAATAAAATAAACCTCGCTACATCTTTCTAAGTTTTTTTTTAGCTTTCTAGGTTTCCCCCCATCTTTCTTACTATGCTTTCATGAAAAGCTAACCGTCATAGAGGCATTAGAATAATGAAGATCATATTGATGTTATATCAAAATGGTCATCTCTACAAAGAGAGCATTTTTAATGTGGAAAGCAAAGACATCAACCCTAATTAAACCCTCTCCGAGATTTACATTTTCATCCAAACTGGCGGCCGTTCGTGCACTTTAGTTTTTATTTTTTTCAATCAAGCGCATGTGAAACCATTCTAGATAAAAGGAGCTGAAGGAAATAATGCATATAAAAGTGTTTATTATAAATTTTTTGTATTTTGAAGCCCAAGTAGTCTGAGTAGATAACACCACCAAGCCGGAAAATAAAATAAAAATGCAAGACATCTAGGCGCGGTCTGGTATTCAGAAAGGCATTTGTGTTTGTAGTGGTGTTTGTAGTTCAAGAGCCGTTAATACCTCGATCATCTGCCTTAAACTTTAAGAACAAATTGCCTTCTGTTTCTCACATTTCAGTACTTAGTGATTCTGGGATCGAATTATGAATGATTATAAAGTCAACGTGGTTCTCTATGATATCAAGCTAACATGATGGATAGGTGGTTCTGTTTCACTCAGTTTGGCAATCGCTGATCGATGTTTCTTTCTTCATTTTGCTTGTTCAGCTAGCTTTTGTGCAGTTTCTAAAGAAATTACAATTCGAAAAAAAACGCGAGCTTGACCAGACATCTTCCACTGATAAATATATTTTTGTCGACTATTTTCTTTTTCTCTCTAGAACTTATTTTAGGATAAAGAAATTGAATTGAAGGTCAGGTGAATGTAAGGTAAATGCGTTCGGTGTATACACCTATTTCAAAAATCGTTGTCGCAGCTGAAGGCAACGGTCAACACTCCAAGACTGCAAAGGATTTCGGTAATTTTTTCAAAATTAATTCCTCTAGAGCATATTTTGGTTGCATGCGTTTGTGATATATATTTTTGGCAAGCTCCAGTGGTAGTTCAGGTGTTAAACCGAATATTTTGGAAAATACCAGTACTGAAAACATGATTTATGAGAAAAATTATCGAAATTCCTTGCGGCCTTGGAGTGTTGACTGTTGCATTGGCTGCGTCAATGATTTTTTAAATAGGTATATATAGATATAGAAAGAATAAAGAGAAAAATAACATTAAGCCCCTAGCAGGAATCGAACCCCACGTCTTCGGTTAGTCCGATTTTTGAAGGTCGTTCAGTTCCAAAAGCAGATCAGTCCTGCGTGACTTGCGCTTTATTAATAACAAGGTTTTGTTTTGACAAACAATACCTTGCGCACCTAGGACATGGTCACCTGTCTGGAGCACAAATCGATCAAATAGTAATCACAGTCCGCAGATAGAAACATGATAATGTAAAATGAAATAAGTACTGATTCTCTTTTATCCGTGAACCACATTAAAATGATAAAATATCAATCGTTATCAACACCGGTAATCCATTCCTTTTTTAATTCATCCCGTTTATCTTCAAGAATATTTTGACGAGATTTTTTGCACGTTTTGCCATCAAATTTTCTTCTCGCTTCTTTGCTTTCGGACTTCTTCAAGGGAGTTAAGATAACACTTAATTTAATCGTAATAGTGGTCTGGTTGATCTTTATCAGACACAGTTATTTCCATAAGGTTGGATAGTTACGATGAATTGCCCAATACCAGATTAAAATTTTAGCATATGATTTTGCATCACAAAAGCCATATGCAGCGCTGGCTATATCATGCTTGATGCTATCATTAAGAATGAGAAATCATTGACTGTAAACTAAGTATGTGATGTCCTGCTTTGCACCTGTTATGATCTACAAACTGATATATAAAGTTAGCCCAAAATGTATGAAAGGTTTCACAGACGCATTCACTGATTGCTTCCATTGTGGATATCACTACAGTTAGCTATAACAAAAAAGTTTTGCAGCCGAACAGAACCAAGAAGATAGCCGATAGGTCATTCCATGAAAACTTTAGCTAGCCATCGATGACAAGGTTGTAAAAGTATGGATTGATTTAATTTCATCCATTGCAAAATTTTTCTTTAAGTTGACACATCCGTCAATCACTTCAGCTGTAATAATAGTTATCATGTTGTAAATTGAAATTAATGCGAAATAGTCCTAAAGGAATAATTTCTACGACTAGGAGAAAAAAATAGATATCTCACAAGAAATGTAACAAGAAAGTTCTTATGGTTTGTAATCTGCAGATAAAACACTCATTGCTGGGAAGGGTAAACCTTTAAAAGCATGGTTAATTGACTGATGAATTGGAATGGTTTTGGTCAGTAATGACTATTTGAAGATGAGAATTAACCTGACTTGGAGAATATCTATTATCGGTTTGACCCATTATAACCTTTATGTTAAACCTTGGATATCTAGGCAGTTTCATAGCTGATTTGCGTCCGAAAGTTTTCAATGCAATGCGTAACTACATTTATAGTAATTTGTATCAAATTGGCGGGTACTGTCTGTTTATCGAATGGTATCAGTCTGTTGTTTGGGATATTCTGACTTCGATGAAAAACTACAAGAAAGAACAACAACAACAACAACAACAACAGCAACAACAAAGGGAAAGTTTAAAAAGCGCTTAAATAGTTTAAGTAGGAGAGAGCAATATCAAAAAAAACAAACAAACAAACAAACAAACAAACATTTGAAAGCCTCGGATCGCGCTGAAACGTTGCCAGCAGATTAATGAAGGTACTATATGGATGGAGGCTTTTTGGTGCTTTGCAACTGCCTAGTTCTGCTAATTCGAATTGCAATGTCGAAATATTTAAAAGAATTATTCGGTTTTGGAGCGTAAAATCGACTTTTGAAAATAAAATACTTCGTGTCTGACAATTTTTTCTTAAAAAAAGCCGTGGATTTCGATATTTTTACGTTTGGTCATGCTGTTTGAAATAGCCTCGTTTTCGAATCCGCCCGCGATATTTGATGAATGCTCTCCCGCATCTCAGGAAACGTATATTTTCTTTGAATTTCCCACGCGCACTTTTTCGACTTTAATTCTTACGTCTGTGCACACAACAGTGAGAAAAGTTCCAGTTCTGAACTATACCTTCCATCACTCGACGCTGTTCTTTTCAAAGTTGCTTCACCAGGATGTGCTGTTAATTTTCCTTTTTTCATTTCATAACCTCTTACAACAGAAATCTCAATACACTTGTTTTTATGACATTTTGCAAAGTGGCTTTCTTATTAATTTTGATTTCAAGACAACAAGAAGACTTGAGGCTATTGTAACAAAAAACTCATACAGCTAGTTCTAGGGAAATTCTCCATATGATATTATCAAAAATAAGTACTACAGTTTCCCTTTATTTCACTTCTTGTTTGGTTTTTGCCGTTAGCCTCATTTTTAAGTAGATTCGAGAGATTCCTAAGACTTATTTAACAAATAGTCCAGAGTTCTCGACCAATCAGCACACGCGATTTTCTATAATCACTTCTGAAATGGTACTAATATTTAAAAAATGTCCTTGAAATTATATTCAGTAAAAGACAGGTAACCATTCAAATTAAGGTAATTATAATAATAAGTCTTCTCCAGAACGGATCTCTACTAATTTTCGTCGTTGCCCTCAAGGTATTTTTGCGGGAAAACTAAGACTTTTACGGCGGTATTTGTAGAATTAAGCTTAAGGTAGTCATAACATGGTGTTTGGATTTGGTATTTTCTTTCGTAACGACTATCCGTGTGTTTTTTTCGCCAAATTGATAAACATGATTCTGAAAATTTATGCTAATATTAAAACAGTGAAAGTTTGTGAAATGTTTTTCTTTCTTTCACTTGTTGCTTTTGGAGCAAAAACAAAAAAAAAAAATACACACAACAACAACAACAAAAAGCAAGAAAACAGTCAATAATAACAGCAACAATACCCCGAAAACAACTACACTAACAACAGTATTGATAACAATATCAAAAACACTGACATCACCAAAAAGCAACAACACCACTGCCACCAACATCAACATCAGCACCAAAAAGCAACATCACTAGCTACAACATCTACATCACCACCAAAAAGCAACATCACCACCATCAACACAACCACCACCACCATCAACAACACCACCAAAAAACACCACCAAAAAGCAACATCAACAACACCAAAAAGCAACATCAACAATCAACACAACCACCACCACCACCACCATCAACAACAGCACCACCACCACCACCACCACCAACACCAACACCAACACCAACACCACCAACAACAACAACAACAACACCACCACCAACAACAACAACAACAACACCACCAACAACAACACCACCACCACCAACAACAACAACACCAACAACACCAACACCACCAACACCACCACCACCACCAACAACAACAACAACACCACCAACACCACCAACAACAACACCAACAACAACAACACCACCGC